>PVJS01005186.1:23806-65430 GCA_004027185.1 Glis glis
CACTAAGGAGAGAGAGAGAGAGAGAGAGAGAGAGAGAGAGAAAGGGAGAGAGAGAGAGATAGATAGACAAGCAGAGAGAGTGAGAGAGCTGAGGCTGGCTGCGAACCCGGATCCTCGGTCTCCGCCTCCCAAAGTACTGGGATTACAAGTGTGCGCCACCACGCCCGGCTTCTTTAAGTCTTAAGTTTGATATTTGTTATATCACAGGCTTAATGACAATCTATAAAATTGTGCTTCTTCATATATTGAGCAACACACACACACACACACACACACACACACACACACACTAGACAATTCTCAAAAATACTTCTGAACCAAAGCTGGTAATAATGACTTCAAAACAAAATGTCCTATACATTTTATCTTTAATCTTGATCCGAGCATTCACAATAAATTCGTGTCATTTTTCTACTCTACCTATTTAAAAATTTAGTCACATTTTAAATATATCAATGTGTATATAAAGAAGAAAAGAATGTAATCTTAGTTTATGGCAAACTTGACCACATCCTAAGATAAGAACTTTTTATTTACTCATCAATTATATATTAACTGAATTTTATGTAATTAATATAGGCACCGTGTTCAGTACTCCTCATGAAAAAAATGAATAGATTATATAAGAATGAGATGGATATAATCTTTGCCCTCACAACATTCTTTTTCTAGTGTGTCAAATAGTTCTTAAAGACATTTACGATCAAAGGAAACCTCTATCAGTATATATGAGTCTGATAGTAAATTTTTATGACAGAATTTCTTCATCAAATATGTCATTCTTGAGTCTACATCTGACTTGAACCAATGAGGTTAGAAAATATTCTGTTTCTGGAGGGAGTATCCTTCCCAGGATAGGGTTTTGCTTGCCCAGGAATTTTAATGGTTATTTTCGGGTATTATTATTTTCCTTCTATAAGAAATCGGTAGATTAAGCTCAGTTGTGGAGTGCAAAAAAAAAAAAAGAAAGAATGAATGAGGAAATTGGTAGATTAACTGTAACTGTGAATTTAATTATCTACTTTATTTCTTCTATGTACCAATGATATAATGGAATGAATGATGATTTATTAATGAATGTATTTAGTAGACTTGAAGTCCAACTAGCTTATATTTTAATTTTAATTGCTACAGATACTATATATATCTTTGTTTTTGTTTTTGGTACTGGGGATTGAACCCAGGGGCTTTCTACCTCCAAGCTACACCCCACACTTTTTTTTTGAAATAGGGTCTCACTAAGTTTCTGAGACTGGCCTCAAACCTGTGATCCTTCTATCTCAGCCTCCCAAGTACTGGGATTATAGGTGTGCACCACCATGCCCAGCTCAGATGCTATATTTTTTAAATCCACCTATCACAGAAATGTTTTCTTATTTTCATTCCAAATTTTAATGAATGCCTTGTCTATGAATAATAGGTGATATTATCCCCATGTTCTATGTGAGCAGGCACTATATCTTCCTTGTGTATGTTCATATCCTCTAACGCATCACATTACCCAAGGTAGTAGATACTTAGTAGTCTTGGTGAGATGATCAATTGAAGATGGAATACTGAGATAACCTGACAATCCTAAAAAAGCTTATTATTAAGTAGGTGAGACAATACAAATGCATAAATAACAGTTATAGGGTTGGATGGGTAAAACAGGAAAATATCATGTACCGGATATAATAATATAATAATGATAGTATTCAAAAAGGAAAATTCATGAAGACTTTAAGGAAAAAGTAATATTCATGATGAAATGGATTAAAAATAGGCCTCAGTGAAGTTTTGCATCTAACATATTTGATGTTATTTGAACACTAATACAACTAGGTAGAAAAAATTAAGTTCAGTGAGACATCACAGTGCCCCCCAGGAGAGGTGTAACTGGCACAGGTGTTTCTAAGAAAACTATCATTTGCCTTGTCAGGGGATGCTTTTAGGTAACCTGACCTCACAACACAACATAGTACACTGCCTGGCCTCCCAGGATTCCCTTTAAAACCTCAGAGGACGCCTCTATAATCCCATAACTCTCACATTCTGCAGCCTGCAAACCCAGCACTACATAGATAACACCAAGATCTGCCGAGGGTATGAACTCTACCTGGGTTTGATTAAACCATGGCTGCAGCGGCCTCTGAGTACCTTGTCTCTTGAACATGGGAAGGATTCCCTAGGAGGTTCTACATGGGGCAGGGCTCTCTTCTCCCCCTTGGAAAGTCTTTGAAACAAATTAGTACTTCTGCATATCTGAGCCAGTGATAGCTGTGGCCTTGCCAATTCCTGAGATGCACCAAGGCATCTTTACTATGTCCTGGTGCAAAGCGCTTGGCTTATTTTTATGAATCTAATCACTGCACACTCCTTGGCCACATCCTCCTTGGCAGCACCGTTCAACATGCTGCTTTTCTGGCCAAACTGCAAGTTTTTTAGATCTTTCCATTCTGCTCCTTTTTGTTCTCTACTCTTGCTGTAGATTTTACTAAAAGCTTCCAGTAATACCCATGCCACTACTGAGTGCTTTACTTCCTTGAAATTTGCTCTGACAGATAAACTAGCCCATCACCTTTAAAGTTAGCCTCCCATAATGTCTCAGGTCATAGACAAAATGTATTCAAATTCTTTGCCACTGTGTAACAAAGATAGCCTTAATTCCAATTTCTAGAATCCTCCTTTCCATCTAGAAACTGTCCCCATCACCTTACCGCCCAAGTTCCCATCAACAGTCTGCTTCTCAGCACCACCAGAATCCCCCCGTAAGCCACACTTACAATGTTCCAGGTTTTTTCTAGTCCACATCTCCAAACTTTCCCCAGTTCCTCTAGTAAACCAATTCCAAAGGCTTTTTCAAACCCTCAGATAGAGTCACAGTGATGACCTCATTTCTTGGTACCAATCTTCTGCTAGTCAGCTTTCTTTTACTGTAACAAATATCTGAGATGATTAACTAAAGACAAAAAGAATTACTTTGGCTCACAGTTTCAGTTTCCGATCCATGTATGGCTGCCCCTGTTGCTTTTAGGCCTGTGGAGAGGCTGCATATCATGTGGGAGCACCTCGGGAGAGCAAAACTGCTCACCTCATGGCCAAGATGCCAAAAAAATAAAAAGAAAAGAATAGAAATGGGCGGGGGTCTCAGTGTCCTGTTTGAGGGCACACCCACAGTGGCCCAAACCTCCCTCTAGATAAGACTCTTAAAGTTTTAACTGTCTCCCGAAGCTTCACCCTGGGGATCAAGCTGCCTTTAACTCTTAAGATCCAGACTACAGCAACACAGAGAAATGTATGCCACATGAAACCCAGGAATGGTCATTATCTATCAAAAGTCATTCCTGATCTACATCATCATCTCTCTGGTTGGGAATAAAATTTAGAATCAGGAAGTAGTTTAAGGAACTTCCCACTCTTAGGAATTGGGTGTTATACAAGAGAATATAACTCATTCTTAGTTTTCTTTCTGGGGTTTGTAACTCTTCCTTTGAAGTACTAATACCAAAATGTATTTGGCAATATAAAATTGCATGTTATTAATGATTGTGAACTTTATTGATTCATTCAAAAACACTTATTGAATTCTAGTTTATTGTGCTAGGCATTGGGTTAAAAAACTGAGACCAAAAGTGACCTTGTGAAGTAGAAGGCTTGGGGACGTAGCTCGGTGGTCGAGCTCTTGCCTAGCATGAACAAGGCCCTCAGTTTAACTCTCAGTACCACAAATGCACACACAAAAGTGGACAAGAGGGTTACACTCATTCCAGTTCTTATGATATTCTCAAATAATTACTTTACATCCCATTAACTATATGTGAAATAAAGTATTTACAGAAGTTTTAGTAGTGTGTGAATTTATCTTAAGAAATATGTGTGAGGGGTATTACAGAGGATCATTTTGGTGTGTGATTCTTCATTCATTCATGGTGTGTTGCAACCTTTGATTCCAGACCCTGCTTATGAACTGAGATAATTATGTATTACATAGACTTCCAGAAAATCCACTTTAAAATTATATATTATGTAAATGGAATACTATTCTTACACAATGAGTGGCATTATTCAATCCAGTTAAAATTACTTTCTTTTTAACTCGAGAGCTTTGCCTTAAATTAGTTTATCTTGAGGCTTTAGCATCTCACTTAAACAATTAGTGTGCTTCTTTCTCTAGGGACTTTCATTTATGCTTTCCCATTCAAAATGTAATCCTATCAGAAATGGTAATAATACTTTGTACTTGGTAACATCTATCATCCAAAGAATTCTTGAGCATTTTAAAATATGAACTTGATAGTGTTTATAACATCCATGAGACATAGCCAGGCAGCTGAAAAGGAATCCTTTAGGTTTACAGATAGAAAAATGAGGTGAAGGAGAAAAGTGGTGTTCTCCTAAAGGGATTTTAAGAGGGCACTCTGGTATGAGGTAATGAAGATTTTTAAATGATCAAAAAACTGAGGGATGGGGTAATCTGAATATAAGATATATTCCAAAAGAATATATGATTTAAATAAAAGTAATATTTCTCAACAGTTCTACCATTTCATTTTCCTGAACATTTTTTGGGAATTGTGTATTAATTGCTACCTTGTGCCCTTCTCTGTACTAAACACAGAAAACAGCAGGACACAAAATGGAAAGCTAGGTTTGAGAGGAAGGCCCAGGGCCCCGATCCCATAGGGCCCTGATCCCATAGGGCCCTGTGGGGCAGGTAGAGGATTGTAGGTCTTGTCTAAGTTTTTCAATGGACATAAAGCAGATTTGGGTTTTTTTTAATCACACATGGTAAAATTTAAAATGAGAGATTTATTGGGGTAAACAGATCTATGTGAGTTTTTATTTCTAACATTTTTGGTCTTATCTCTTAACCACATGCTCAGTGATTGCTAAATACTTAATGGCAACTTCTAAAATTCTATGAAATTATGTAGGAATAATGTTGAATGAATTGAATTTTGCAATAAAACATGGTGTTTCATTTATTCAGAAACTACAGGAAAATTGCTTAATGTGAAAGAAAGCTCAATGGATAAATCATGCTTAAAAAAGAATTTACAGTCTGGTAGGAAATTTCAGATCTGTGATCAAGTAACAAGGATATATTTATTGAAGAGAATACTTATGTTTGTAAGTGAATATGTGTGTGAGAAAGAGATGTGTGTTAGATAAGGTTGGAGTTCAGAATAGAACCACAAACACACACACAAAAGTGGACAAGAGGGTTACACTCATTCCAGTTCTTGTGATATTCTCAAATAGCTTCAGCCATTGCTTGAGGTAGCAGTGATCAAAAAGGGACATAAAAATATGTACAAATAAATTAAAAGGATATCATGCTGTTTATTTTGTAAACACTGTGAAGTGATGCAGAGGCTACAGATATGTATATGGCATTGTTTCTACATTCAGAGTACTCATAGTCTACTGGAAAATACATGTAATTGTCTTAACTTTTTTGTGTGTGTGCTGGGGATTGAACCCAGGGGTGTTCTCCCTTCAAGCTATACCCCTAACCCTATTTTATTTTATTTTTTTGAAGCAGGGTCTCACTAAGTTGCAGAGGGCCTCACTAAGTTGCTGAGGCTGGCCATGAACCAGCAATCCTCCTGTCTCAGCCTCCCAAGTACTGGGATTACAGTTGTGCTCCATTGCACCGCTTGTCTTAACTAGTAAAGTAGGCATGCTGCTATAAGTTTCACAAAGTGGGAATATTAAAGAAGAAAATTAATATAATTAAGGAACCCAAGTAGGTTTTACATGATAGAAGTATAGAAAATAAAATAGCAAATTTCAATTAAAGAAAGAACAGAGCTTCCCTTTCTGTCAGTTTAAAGGAAGACAAACATATTACAGTTTTAGAGAATACAATGGCAGTTTCATTCAGGGTGCCTGGTTTCAGGACAGAATAGGTAGGTAAATGAATCAGAAATTGAATGCCATTGTCTGGATACCACGAAATTCCAAGTGAACTAAGGTACCATTGATGACAATTGGAGGAAATGAGATTGGTGTTAGGTGGTGAAGAAAATTTAACAGAAACCCTCACATTCTCGAAATGCAATGAAAGTCAATAACCAAATTTTGAGCCATTGTGATGGCATCTTCCCAATGCCATTATTTACCACAAGACAATCAAGAAATGATGATTTGTAGGATTCAGCCATGTGGGGAGAGAAACAAATCTGAAACATTAACTTGGAGGTGCTTGTGAAATATACAGTGCTCAACAGGGGAGATAACCTGGGAGTCAGGAAAGAACTTGAGGTAGGAAAGAATAATAATAGCTAATGGTAAGTGTTTGGAGCATTTTACCTGAAAATCTAATTTAACTCTCTACACATTCTGGGAAAACACTACTTAAACCCAATTTTGTGCAACTGGTAGAGAAAGGTTGGGTCTCCTTCAGAGTCATTATAGAGTTCTATACCAGCACGTTCCCACTCAGGAAGGAACTAAACATTTGAGCATCATTTGTATAGAGTACAATGGAAATTTTGAGAGTGATCAGAAAATCTGAAAATAAGCAAAGAAGAAAAGGCAGAGAAGAAAAATTTGGAATACTTAGAGGGCTACTGTAGAAAGATATATTGGAGATGTATACGGAGAAAATGTGCCAAAGTTGAAAGGAGCTAATATAGAATCTAACAAAGAACCTAGTGTCTAAAAACTAAGAGAGAGGAACTTTAAAAAGGGGAAGGGAGAATATGTTAGTCTTATAGAATAGTATAAAGCAGCATATCTCAAAGTATGTTCTGTGGAATATTAGCCATGTGTTATATTTGATTTGTGGGTAGGGGAGTTCCATGGTCAAGTATATTTGTAAAGCAGAAAAAAATAAGCTGTCACTACCCACCTTCCCCTAGTCTCCTCAAAGTATATTCATGGTACAGGGAAATAATTGAAGGAACGTGATAACTTCATGATAGTTTAGAAAACATCCTTTTTATATTTTTCTAGAAAACACAGGTTTGAATATATTTCTAACAAAAGAATCATATTTAGGGATACAATGAAGATTCTAGAAGGGGGAGTATCTCAAGTAATAGGATCTGAGGGATAATATGGTGGTGCAGACCTGTAATCCCAGCAACTCAGGACACTGAGGTAGGGGGATTCTAAATTTAAGGTCAGCCTGGGCAACTTTAGTGTGACCCTGTCTCAAAACAAAATAAAGAGGGCTGGGGATGTAACTCAGAAACAAAACAAAACAAAAAAACACTGAAAAAAAGAAGAAAAGAAAAAAGAGTGGTTCTCAGATAGTAGTAGTTTAAGTGTAGACAATGAGTATTAGGGACAGACAAAAGAGGAGAGAGTTAATCAAACAGAATTACAGAATTGTAGAATTGGAAAGAAAGGATAGGGCTGCTGGCTTAGTGACTGTGCGGTAGAATTGCTCTGGAGCCTGGTCAGTTAAAGGACCAACCTCAAACTCCCTAACAGAGATTTGGCAGGTGTATGTAAAGGCTGATAAGAATACTAGGCCTTTCTGGCTAGATTCCTTCCTGCAAAATACTCCAATTTCTCTTTGCATGCTTTCTAGATTGCACAGTTTTCTGATTTCAAACCTCTAGACTAGTCCACCTTGATGAAATCAGCCTCAATATACTCTGTTCAGTACTGAAAATGGTACTTCAGTGGTCTTCCCAGGGACTGTGCATTTTCAGTCTTCTAAAATCATGATCAGAGGGCTTCTTCCCTTCAAAATTCAGTTAATTTTATTGTCTTTATGAGTTTAAAAAATTCTACCAGGAACTATACAACCTTTGTACATAAAGAAAATACCTTTTCAGGTTACTTGAGAACTTTAATTTGCATTTAAACTTTATTAGTATGGACCTTATATACCTGTCTGACGTTTAAAGTACTTTTTTCAAATATTCATCTGATGTCCCTTATATTAGAGCCCCTAGATTTGTGTGAATTGCAGGTTTTACTTTTATTTCTTATGCCTTTAATTTCTCCATCTTAATAATTAATATAAAAGTGATCAGATTTATTGAAAGACACTAGAAATCATCACTCCACATTTACCAATGCAGGAATCCCTCCAGGTACAGTTGTTACTGTGTCCAGCTCATTGGATACAGATTAGAGTCCTTTCAAAGGAATCATCACTACTGCTTTTATTTCTGAATTCCATCCACTTCTATACACTGTGATCAACTTTGTCAAGGCATTTAGAGTCCAGTTAAGTCTTCTCTCCTGCATTTTCCTGATATTCTGTCTATAAAGAAATTGTATTAATTTGAAATCATTTGTGACTGATCCTTATCTTTCCCTATAAGTACTCAAGAGCCATCCATCTCTTCATTCTAGAATCTTGCTTGTACTGTATTTCAGTATCACAGTGATTTTTTTTCTTTTTTTTGCGATACCGGGGATTGAACCCAGGGGCGTTCTACCTCCACGCTACACCCCCAGCCCTATTTTTTATCCTTTATTTTGAAACCGGGTCTCACGAAGTTGCAGAGGGCCTCACTAAGTAGAGAGAGAGAGAGAGAGCGAGCTGAGGCTGGCCGCGAACCCGGATCCTCCAGTGTACGCCTCCCAAAGTACTGGGATTACAAGCGTGCGCCACCACGCCCGGCGCATCATAATGATTTTTTTAAACATGCATTTCCCCCTATTGACAAAAGGCATTTGTTTGCCCTTTTGTTTTCTATGCAATATTTCTTTGTATGTTATGATTTTACTTGTGAAGTAGTTTTATCATTGTGATTCCGGTTCTTTGAGTAATTGCCTCAGATTCTCTGTGCCATGGTTTTCCCATCAGGGACATGGAACAAATTATAGTGTCTACTTATAAAATTGTTGTATTAAGTAATTAAATTTAAATGCTTAGAATATACCCAAACCAGAATAAATGTTCAATAAAGCTTGGTTTTTATCTTTTTGGTGTTCTACTCCTTACTAGTGTGAACCATTCACAATTCTAGTGTGAAAGTGCTTCTTAGAACTCTAAATTGTTGCCAGGCATGGTGGCACACGCCTGTAATCCCAGTACTTGGGAGGCTGAGACAGGAGGATTCCAGGTTTGAGTCCAGCCTCAGCAGCATAGCAAGACTCTCAGCAACCTAGGGAGACCCTGTTTCAAAACAAAAAGTAAAAAAGGTTGAGGGGGGAAAGCTGGAAGGTAGAATGTCCCTGGGGTCAAACCCCAGTACCAAAACCAACCAACCAACCAATAAACCAAACAAACAAACACCCTGTAAATCCTTAAACAAATGCAAAGGTCTTTTCAGTTGCTGAGCTTCAGTCATGCCAGAGTGGTGCTGGGGAATTAGTATTTAATTATATCTACATAAACATTTTGTGGGAAATCTCTATTCAATAAGCCTACCTAATAGTTAAGGCTTTTGTTCATCCATCTAACATCTGAAAATAAATTTCTGAATCTGTAGTTAAAGCGCCAAGTATCAGATGATAGAATATACCTTTAGGAAAAATGAATCCATTTATATTTTTTTTAAAAAGACATCAAGATTGTTATTTCTATTGTTAGGTTTAGCTAGTGACTCAAAGAAGCCTGTGAAAGAGATAAAGGTCGCCCAAAATAGACCAAACACTGTCCTATTTCCACAACATCTGGCTCCCCTTCCTCTGCCAGGCCTGAGGGTGCTCCTTTACCATAAGTTTCTCCTCTTGTTTGCTTTGATGTTTTTTAAATCATTTTTCTTTTTTACATTTAAAAGGGGGGTTAGAGGCCAGATAAGAAGAGTATCTGCATGTAAGGGGTGGTCAGTTCTCATCACTGGCTTGGTGATCATCATTTGCTTAAAAAGTGCTATGCATGATACTCTTTGAGTATAACACCTGTCCTTTAGAAGACCTAATGTGTAAGACTTGAAAATTTCATTAACAATGCTTCACGAGAAAACACTATTGCATATGGAAGGATTTTAATGGGAGTATATATATATATATATATATATATATATACACACACACACACATATATGCATATTTGTATATGTATGAATCTTGTGGGATTGAACCTAGGGGCATTCTACCTCTGAGTTAGACACCCAGCCCTTTTTATTTTTTATTTTGAAACAGGGTCTTACTAAATTGCTAAGGGTCTCACTACTTTGCTAGGCTGGCCTCAAACCTGCGATCCTCCTATCCCAGCCTCCCAAGTACTGGGATTACAGGCATACACCACCATGCCAGGCTGGGAACATAAAAATTTTGATTGGTAAAGAAGGTCAAGTTTCCCCAGGCTTTGTTATCTGAGAAAATAGTACATCTAAGATTGATTGAAAAAAATATTGGTTTCCCCACTTACCAGTAAGTAAACATTTCCACATGCATGAAGAGGCCCTTGGTGAATACCAATACTCCCAAAGAAAGGTAAAATATAGTGAGGGTATTGATTCGAAAAAATAAATAGCACTTTATTGATTTATTTGCAATGTGCCTAGTTAATATTATCTTTTCAACAGATTTCAAAAGTGTTTTTCTAACCTTGATTTTCATAAGGGTATGTTAGTCTAACTTTGTTCAAGCATACGATCATTTTTATTTGTCTAATCCAATCTTAGAAATATTTTTCAGCTCTTTTAAGCATACTGAGATTTTTATTAAGTGAATGAAAAATTAATGAAAAGAAATGAAAACCCCAGATTTTCTTGTGCTTCTCTCTCTTTCTGTGTATCCCATCATGTACTCCGTGGGATGTGGGATCATCCCCCTTGACACCCCTGTCTGAGCGCTCACCCATGTGTGTGCTCAGACCTGCCACAAGCGTAACAGGTCCCTTTATAGACATTGTGGGGTGCTTAACTTCCCATGTCACTGCTTGTATTAATGTAATTCAAAATCAGTGTGAGTTACCTTTCTTGATTTTATTCATTCCCCTATCTTGTGGGTGTAATGTATAATTTGACTACATTTTACTCAGACTGCTACAGTCACCTTACCCAAATTTCCAATGTCCTCTTCTGAAATTCAGGTTTCATGGGTCATTTGGCACAGCTTGATTGGCTTATTTCCAAACTTGCCATCTCCCTTTTGTTTAGCATTGCTGACATTTTCATGTTTATTCATGAAAAATATCATGTGAATTTACACTGGCACTGGGAGAAATTAGTCTCTGTGCCAAAAATAAGTGTCATTTGGGATGTAGAGGGACCTAGAGCCATTAGAAATTGTCTCATTCTAAGTACTGTGTCAAAGTCATAAATCTGACCTTTCAAATGCCTGTTTTAATTATAGTTGTTGATTTTGTCTTATATTACTAGCAAGAAAACTTTGATTATTCTTAATGTTTTAAAAGTTTAAAAATAGTTTGTAGGGGTATTTTTTAGCTGGGTACGGTGGCATGTGCCTGTAATCCTAGTACTTGGGAGGCTGAGCAGGAGGGTCATAGTTTCTAGGCCAGCCTCAGCAACTTAGTGAGTCCCGTTTCAAAATAAAAAATAAAAAGGGGTGGGGGTGTAATTCAGAGGTAGACCATTCCTGGATTCAATCCCCAGTACCCAAAAAAATGAACTTTTTACTCAGTTACTGGCTGTTTGAAATCTTAGGGTCTTTGATTATTTTAATTCAGAATTTTCAAGTTGAAAGTTCAGAATCCCATGCTGTGCATGATGACTCATACCTGTAATCCCAGTACTTGGGAGGATGAAACAGGAAGATTGCAGTTTCCAGGCCAGCTTCAGCAACTTAGTGAGGCCCTGTTTCAAAATAAAAATACAAAATGGGGCTAGGGGTGTAGCTCAGAGGTAGAATACCTCTACGTTCAATCCCCAGTACCACAAAACAAACAACAACAACAAAAAAAACCCAGAATTTCTTAAATGGATATTTTTATGTTCATTTATTTTTGTGGTATTGGAGGTTGAATCCAGGGGCATTCTAGCTCTGAACTAAATCCCCAGCCCTATTTTGTCTTTATTATTTTTAAACAGGGACTTACTAAGTTGCCGAGGGCCTCACTAAGTTGCTGAGGCTGTTATTGAACCTGTGATCCTTCTGTGTCAGCCTCCCAAGTACTGGAATTACAGGCATGTGCACCATGCTGGGCTGTAGATGGATATTTTAAAAAATAGGAATAGGAAAACAATAAAAGAACCATATGGTATTCTCTATATGATTTTTTAGTTAAAAATAAAAATTGATCAATATGGAATAATTATTTCAGTCTTGCCACTTCTTAAACATTAAGTTTAAACCCAACCTTATACATAGGACATTGGCTATTTAGTCATAATGCTCTTGTTATTACACTCTACTGACCATTTTCAATACACTGCATTTGCTTCTTAAATTTTCCCATTATTTTATCCCATTTTATTTTGGCCCAATTTATATATATGATTTGATGTTTTGTTGCACAGTTTAATGCTACCCTAACTGGTCCATGCACTTAATTCCCTAATTATTACCCATGTAGATAAGTCATAGCCATACAAATTATAAAATCCATGAAACCATATACAATATTTCCTTGTGTTATGTTTGTCATTGATCCTTCAGCCATTATAATAATTTGTAAATAATAATAATAATATCTAGAAGTTGTCAAGCATTTTTCTGTGCCTGGCCCTATTTAAGATTCAGAATAAGTCAAAGAGGCAGAGAATTCTATTATTTTTTTTAGTAAGAAGGGAACTGAAATGAAGAAAGATCACATGTAATTCACCCAATGTTACATAGCTAAGCAGTGATGGAATCAGGATTGAACCTATTTGAAACCCGATGATTCACAAACCTGTTCTGTCAACCACTATAATACTTTGTTCACTTTTTAAAAAAATCCAATATATTTGTTGCATAAATTATATTTAAATATATAAACCTGAATTCTTTTAGTGGTTAGTATAAACTTTATTGACTGCAGTCAAATTTCTGGTGTATCCAGGAGATCTAATATTTTGGCACAGAGAATTACATAGCATGATAGTATGAAATTTTAGTAGAAAAATACATCTAACTTCCCATTGATCTTTATCATGGTATGCGTGTGTTATCTTGTATGCAACAATTATTTTAAAAAGAGTATAATTTTATTATAGTCAAGTTAGTTTTGTTATGGTTAAATCTTTAAAGTAATTAAACTAGAAAACTCATTTTTAAAAGTGGAATTATTTAATGGAGGCTGCTTTAAAGGATGTTTAAAAATCAGTTCTTTATGTTATCTAAATATACCATGGCAATAAAAGCAGTTGTGGGGGTAGAGGTAGAGCTCAGTTGTAAAGTATGCCCTTAGCATGCATGAAGCCCCGGGTTCAATCTCAAGCGTCACATACACAAAAGGAAAAAAATCATAAAGGAAAAAAGGGGTGGGGGAACAAGCTGTTCTGAAATCAGTAGTAGATTCTTCCCAGTCTTTGTGAAATTCTTTCTGTCCATATTTATAAAATAAAGATTATTAATGATGCTATTTTCAGAAACAATAGGTGGTATGATAGGAAAGCTAGTGGATCAGTCTAGGGGAATGGCCATTGATCCAATCTTGAATTTTAAAATATCCTGAAATTTGTACACGGGTAACGGGTAAGTGCTGGCCTTCTGGGCCTGACTTCCCAATGTGCTTCTATTCTCTGGGAGACCCTTACCGTGGGAATTCCATGTACCTGCTGAAAACCATCACCTTTCATCTGGATGATGATTCTTCTGCCAAGTTCACAGGTCAACAGAACAATAGCAGTTTATTGAATTTCCAAATAGATTTTTTTTTTGGTAATAGAGATTGAACCCAGGAGCATTCTACCTCTGAGATACACCCCCGGCCTTGTTTTATATTTTATTTTGAAACAGTGTCTCACTAGGTCACTTAGAGTCTCATTCTGTTGTTGAGGCTGTCCTTGAACCTGCGATCCTGTCTCCCACATACTGGGATTGCAAGCATCACTACCACATCCAGCTTCCAGGAGAATTTTTAATGAAGTATATTGAGCAAGGATATTGAGAGTCTAGATCAAAGGTGTTAAACTTGTGTATGTCTGAATTTAAACATGTATGTATTTAAAACAAATCTAAATATCAGAGTTAGTAGTTGCCTTGAATATATTACACTTCGTTCACTAATATAGCACTTATGTTCACTTGAGAGTCTTGTCCTCTCAATATAACTATTTGCTGGTTTGACTACATTCTAATATACTTATCAAGCACAGTTCATATATTTCAAACTCATATTGCTGATTTGGGATTTTTTGTTTTGTTTTGGCATTGACTGTACTTTAAGGCATTGTTTTTCACATGCTATCTATCACAGGCCTTCGCTCACGAAACTTTAACATTTCAACCAGCAGACTTTATGCTTCTCAGTTTTATTAATAAATTTTGCACATTGATCAAAGATTGACAGCCCATTTCTGAAGGATTTGTGGCACACTATGAATTCTATATAGGTTTTGGGGATCTGTCCATGACAGTTATCAACAGGCAGACATGATACCCCAGAGAAGACCTATCCCAAGATCTCCGTGACCTAATTAGATACAAATTTTTGAACACAACTTCTTATATCAGGGCTTCTTTTTTCATAAAATATTTACTGTAGCATCACTATCATCATTCACAGACAGTGTGACCAAATATAACAGGCGAATATGCCTGTTACTATTTTAGTAGGAGATTGTATTTCACTCTACTGGTGATAGATGATATTTGGTTTGCAATGTGGATCTACCAGGTAAAGGGTATGCAGTGATTGTTGGTGCTACAATCTGTTACCAAAATTAGGATCCAATTGGAAATAGGGAATCCTACAAACCAACAGTGCTGCCTTAAAACAAATGCTTCTCAGAGCTTTTGCTATAATTATAGTATTGTAGACCCAATAGATTCTAGTGCTTTGGTAGAAGTAGTTAGAATACCACTGGTACTGAATACTATCAGAGAAAAGTGTTCTTTAGAGTTTTAGCAATCATTGCAAAGAAACATTTTACATTTGCATTTCATTCTATACTGTTATATCCACAAACAACAGCATAACATTTTGGTTAGATAACAGGTTTTAAGAACTTACAAATCTTGCTTGAAATCCTTAGCCCATTAATTGTGAGCTCCATGTCCTTAAATCATTCAGTTCTCTGAGCCTCAGGTCCCTCATCTATAGCATTAAAATAATCATGAGATGAGAACTTGTTTGGAAAGTGCTTAACATAATGCCAAATACATAATAATCATTCACCTAAATGCAATTTAAAAATTAAATTGTATAATTCACCACTGTGTCTCCCAATTCCCACCAGTTTTTACTTGGGGTCTGGACAGTTACATAGCTGATACCACCAGTAAGTGAACTTTTGTTTATTTACTCAAATTCAAGAAGTGGCTGCCAACTGCATGAAGTCAAGTGATGTCCTGTTCATCCCTGTGATTTTTGTTTCTTTTATCTCTTGATGTCACTCTGTCTATATATACTTAGATTCTTTGCTTCTGAATTGAACCATATAGTTTTGAAATTAAAATTTTCTCTTTTGACAGAAATGCTGTCATATGCTTTTTAGATTGTCTGTCAGCTAAACCTGGGCATCTCAGTTGTGCAACACCCAGATGCCCGGAAAATGATGACTGATGTCACAGACACAACAGCATATCCTGTGCATTAAAAAATAATGGCACGGACATGTAATGATGAGACTTGAAATGCTCATTAAGTATGTAAATATGAAGACATATTACTATAGCACTAATTTGACTCTGCAGCCTGCTTCTGCATTAATAAACATAGTGCATTTTGTATAAATTATACCAGTAGTTAATGATCTTTTTGCTTATTTCCTCCAATGGGAAAATGTTTTGGAACCACTTATGAGTCTATGATGAGGAATGAATGTACTAACTTTTTTTCTGTATATTCTTCTTCCATCTAGAAATTAGTTCTTATTAGCTCATCATTAAGTTCATTAAGTCGATCAGTCAGTAAGCATTTATTGTGTACCCAGTGTTCACCAAAGCATACATTATGTTGCCTTTAAATTGCTTATAAATATTTCAACTTATTTGTTAATCTAATGGGGTAGATTAATGGACCTTGATCTAAATTTAGGATATGTTCTCAAGGAAGAAATATCTGCTAGATATGTTAGTAAGTGAAAATTACGTAAGTTTAAAATGAAAACACTCCCTGTTACTTTTATACTTCTAATTCAAGAGTTCTGAACTCCTTTATGACAAACTGAACTAAAGGTGATTTCTCAGAGTACTGTTCTGTGCTATATTTTAAGAAGCTGAGAAATAAGTGCCCATAAAATGAGCAATGGTTTTAACACAGGAAGTATTTTATTAAAGAATTTCTTATGATAAGTGTCTGTCTAAACACACTTTTCCCTTATCAAAATAGAAAAAGCTATCCAAGGGCTAAATTCAAATAAATGGTATCATATTAAACAAACTGGTAGAAAAGAATTATGACTTTTTCCGAAGCCCCAGTCATCAGCTATGTCTCAGCTGTTTGTGAACTCAGGATAGGTGAACTAGGTGATTTATCTTTTTCATTTTAATTCCCAGGATTGACAAGAGAATAGACAGGATCAGCCACAAGAAGTCTTATTTTTCTCCCTTCTACGCCTGCAGCGGGAGTTCTGTGGAATGTATAAAT
The DNA here is from genome assembly GCA_004027185.1 of Glis glis. Lineage (NCBI taxonomy): Eukaryota > Metazoa > Chordata > Mammalia > Rodentia > Gliridae > Glis > Glis glis. Next base: position 40,347 of record PVJS01005186.1, read on the forward strand.
GCTAGACCTCTAGCTACAATTCTTTTCTGAACTTTTTACTCCCAGCTGCATGTAACTAGAAACAATATTACAAAAATAATTTAGTAATATCGCAGTAGTAAAAAAAAATATTTTGTGTTTTGTTGGAGAATAAGTGAAGAAAAGCTGCTATGTTAAAAAAATGTAACTAATCATACCCCAAATTGAAGTGACTGCTAAATAAATGTGAAACTTAGTATTGTGAGAAAGTAGGAATTAAAGATTATGGTCTAGGTACTACTTTGTTCATGTATGCATATGCATACACACACACACGCACACACACACTTAGCAGATGCATCAGAAACATGAACAGATTTACTGTATCTATCATCTTGGCCAACTCTGATTTCAGACATACATGAGAAGAACTTATTTTGTGGGCACTCAGGCTTACCTTAGTTACCCAGTTCTCACCTCAAATGCCTTCTTTCCCAAGATCTTCCCTAAGGCCAGTTGCTTGCTTGGCCAATGCTCCATCCATCTGCTTGTGCACAGGGGAGTTCATACTGGAAAAAGATTGTCCTCAACCACCAGTGAGGACCAACCCATGCACCATTACTCCAGCTTCCTGCATTTCAGTTGGACAATTCTGGGATGCAGTCTATATATTTATCACAGATCTGAGTAGAAAATGGTCCTCCTTGCCAACAGCAGTGAATTGTGCCCCATATTTTGGTTTTTCTTCCTCTCCCTCTCTCTCTCTCTCTCTCTCTCTCTTTCTCCCTCTCCCTCTCTCCCTCTCTCCCTTCCTTAGATCCCCCCCACCCCATGCACACACACATACAACACCACTAACTCTTGTGTCAAAGTCTTTGTCTTAGGCTCTACTTTTAGGGGACTCCAACTTAGCACACGATACCCGATAGGAATATTTGGATATGCTGTGTTTGAAAAACTAAAACATTTGTAGGCATCATCAATCAGTAAGCATATACCAGCTATTATTTATGTTATGTTATTATGAAAATATTGCATAGTCATTATAGTCATTATAAATCTAATTTGATAAAATGTTAATCATCTTACCACCTCTTTGAACATTCAGTGTATTATTTATCTTCTTAGAGAGCAGCTATAATCTTGTTGGTCAAGTAAGATTGACAGGTTTGAAACAGTTGGCCAATTCTATAGACAATCTGCTACTTTCTGGCCTTGTACTGATTATTAAATTTCTTGTTAACATAGTAATTGAAGTGATGTCTTACTCAAGTTCTTCAAAGTGGTACATTTTGGTAATACTTTCTTCCTAAGACTTAGCTTTTGAAAGCATGCTTTCCCGAAAGCTGTCGGCCACATAAGAAATTGCTGAAAACTTCATAGAAGAGGTAGGATTTTATGCACTGTCAGATAAATGTTTAAGATTATTAAAGGTAGTATTAAGTGATAAGTGGTATGCACAAGGACACAGGTATAGGAGAATAATTATGTTTCATTCCAAAAGTGTTGGTTAGTGAAAGAGTAGCCCTATAACCAACTTGCTTTTTCTTGTGTCAAATGGGAAGTTTAAGTGCAAGAAAGCAGTATATAAAAAGGAAAGCAAGGGATTCATTCACACACAGTTTTCCAGAAATAAAATCAAATGTGTCACAATAAAAATTCTGGCATGTTTCTCTTAGGAGATAGTTTGCTCTTGTGGTGGATATACAAAAGATGCACTGTCACTATTTTACAGCTATAAGCATGATCTAGTTTAATAAACATTCATTATTTTTCTCCTATTATATTGTCATAAACAAGGAAAACACTGTCACCTAGAACTTGGAGAGGGCATGTTGTAGGACCCATGAGCACCTATCTATTCTAACTTGCATGCTTGGCCAATTGGTCAGAATGGCTGTAGAGGATCAGTTATACAAGCCATATCTATGACCAGATGAAGCTCCAGATGAAGCTGGAGCAGGAAGAAGGCTTGAGGGAAGGCTTCCTTCAATGTTAAAAGAAAAAATCCATTTCCTCTACAACAGTACTGTCAGGAGGACAATTTGACTATTTTTATCACTGTATTTATTCCTCACTATAAAATACAGGACTATGGACAAGTAGTGTAGCTCAGTGTAGAGTGCTTGCCTAGTATGCAGAAGGCCATAGGTTCAATGCCTAGCACCACCAATAAATAAATGTGCTTTAAAATATTACTAAATTTAGACAACACTAAACTTGATTCTCTTTTATTTTTATTTGTGCAAATGGAGGCATACTAGATTTGCTAATGACTTATTTTTCTGGTGGCAAATTTAAGAAAGATGTCAAGCTGCTGGGTGTGTTGGAGCACTCCTATAATCCCTGTACTAGAGAGGCTGAAACAGGAGGATCACAGGTTTGATACTAGTCTCAGCAATTTAGTGAGGCCCTTGGCAACTTACTGAGACCCTGTATCAAAATAAAAAATAAAAAAAGGGCTGGAGGTACAGTTTAGAAGTGAAATACTAAAATACCCCTGGGTTCAATCCAGTACCCCCCCCAAAAAAAGAAAGAAAGATGTCAAGCTAACATCATAACATTCAATCAGTTAACTTTAGCTATCCAGCATCCTTCTGTATTGAAGGAATTGTGTGGCTTTAGACATAACAATAGTCTTAATATGCCTCTCATTGACCATTTCCTGAATATTCCCAGGTACATATCAGAAATATAGATCTGGTCCTATGAAACTGCTATTTATTAACACTAAGAAGATAGCATTGCTTTCAGGGAGTGAAAAAAAAAAAAAAGAAATTTAACCTCTCTCTTCTGCCTTCTTGAAGTTTGCAAGATAAATATGTACTGATTTTAAATGAAAGTGAACATCAGTAAACTGGACAGATTTATTGAGTTAGCTTGTAGCAAAACGAGTTTGCTCCATTTTCACATACTTTTTCCGGTAGTAAATGTTTTAATCTATTGATGTCATGAAGAAATGCTACATTAGCTATAAAATAGAAAGAGGGCACTGTTCAGTGACAGGGCCAATAATATGTATAGCGTAATAAACACTTTGTAAGACTTTAATGGCCCTGAATTCAAATAGATAATATATAGTTTACTAAACTGAGAAATAAGATTCATAAAAGCCTGCTGATTCTTCCAAATGCATACACTTAACTTAGAGTTAATATTGAGACATCAGTTTTATGGTGTTAGATGAAACCATGTTTGATTTAAAAAAGACAAACCCATTCCAAACTCTGCAGCTCATGAGCATATTGTACTCTGTTTTGCCCTCCATTGTCTGTGCATTAGATTTTAACTTTAATTTCTAAGGAGTTAACATTTTTCTATCACAATTCTCTCTTCTCCAAAATCGATAGGCACAGTAGAGTATGGAACGTGACTATGGTCTGAAGAATCTATGCTGCATGCATAATAGGCAACCTGTGTTAAGGAAGGACTTGGGTTCAGATATCATTGTTTGTAGTTAGTAGGTATCAACCCAATGGATATAAGAAATCTAAAACCTACTTGCATGCTCTCTTTGAAAATGTGTGTATCGTTTATTTAGAAGTAGATACCAGATTCTGTAGCCACATAGTTTTAATATTATACATGGCAAACCAGCCAAAATTCACAAATTGAGACCTCATTAAAATACTTTATATTTGAATATATATTTTCATCTATTGACCTTTGAAATTAGGCATTCAACTCCCATGTTATAATATGGGGCTTCCTGAGAAAATATAATTTCTATTAGAAATTTATTTGTTCTTTAAAGTTATATTTTTTAAAAAGATTACCTCATGTAGTAGATATATTTATAAAGTATTTATAGTTACATATATAAACATGAAATTAAAAATTTAATATCAACTATAGTCAGTTCACTAGATATCAAACACTTTGTCTACAGGAAACTTACTTCATTTTATTAAAAAGTGAGAAAATTACACCTAATAATGTTATATTGTTAGGAGTTTCTTCCTCAATGCTCTCGCTAGCAAATTTATTTTTATGAGCCTTCTACAGATGGCTTTTAAGAAAGAAAAAAAAAACAGTTGAGGGCTAGGTAGTTTAAATAGACTATAAAGTATGTTGTTGCCAGTGGTCCAACAGAGCAAAGAATAATGTGGTCATTTGTTTCATTCTCTAAAACTTGCTTTTCCTCTAATTTGACACATTTTGCTAAAACAAACAAAAAATGCATTTAGGGAATTGCCTAGTAGATATTGGGGCTAAGTTTTATGAAGTATAGGAGGGAAAACACACTTTATATTGTTTTTCTATTTGCTTTAATTTAATTTTTAAATTCAATTTCTCAGCTTTGGGTATTGAATCACATTATATATGTTTGCATGGCTTTTTGCTTATTTCCCTCCCTCCCTCCCTCCCTCCCTCTCTCCTTCCCTCCTTCCCTCCCTCCCTCCTTTCCTTCCTTCCTTTTGTGGTACAGGAGATTGAACCCAGAGGCATTCCACCTCTGAGCTACAGCCTGATTTGTTTGTTTGTTGTTTTGTTTTGAAACAGGGTCTTACTAGGTTGCTGAGAGTCTCCCTACTTGCTGAGGTTGTCCTTGAACCTGCGATCCTCCTGTCTCAGCTTCCCAAGTACTGGGATTACAGGGCGCACCACCACACCTGGCTTTATTTGCTTTCTTAACTTTGACCTAGCTCATTTATCCCACTTTTAAGGAACATTCATTCTTCTGTCCCTATCGCTCACAAGATGAACATGAATTCATATGAGAAGCAAGGAAGAACATGCCACTGTTCGTAGAAGCATGCTATTCCTGTGTCGCATACTTGCAATACTGCAGAACCAAACCCCATTATGACTGCTTTGAGATAAGAGTGGAAAATAAGTACAAACTATTCACTATCCAATGAACTATGTTTGGCTAGGCCAATAGTCATGCTACTGAGTTGTCCCAGGTACACTGTAATGATCACTGAAGAATAAAGACCCACCTGATAAAACTGCTACTTCTATGGGTTTACTCTAAGACACATATTTAATAAAATATGTGGGTTTTTTTGAAGTCAGAAAAAAAATATATCAAGTAGGTATCTGTGTGCCACTTTCTTTTTGGCACATGTAATTCTTCGACTCCTACATGTCAGACATTATTGATTTATTTCAAGTGCTGGCTCCTTGCTTTCCAGGTGACTAGCAAGTGACTTGTGAGTCTGGAATGTGATACCGCCCTAAATGTGTCATCTCTGAAAAGAACCTTACACAGATGACTCTCAGTAGAGATGCTTCAGTGAAATTCAGTGTGACACTTTCTTTAAGGACACATTGCTAGTTATTAAAATTAACTCGAGAAAGGTTTTGTTTGTTGAAATAAATCACAATCAGATAATTTGCACTGAGAGCAAGGCATCAAGTTATTTTCTCTATCTGCCGAATATCATTTAGCAGATAAAGCACTGGTGGCAATTAGAGAATAACAGGGATATCTGGGAACAATATTGCCTCCCCCAAGTAATGAGATTTAATCAATAATCATTCCCTGCTTGTGAAAGATACTGGTTGGCACGTGGGCTCTGGCGTCCTAAGCCTGGCATTATATCTTGGGTTTACCACTCACTATTGATTTAACTTCTCTGCACCAGACTTATAATGCCATCTACTTTAGAATGGCAATGTAATCGTAAGTGGATAATACATATAAGGTATTTAAAGCTTTATATCATCTGGTAAGTAGCAAGCACTCAATAAATATGAGTTGTCTCCATTACTATTGTCAGCTTTGCCTTCTTTCTTGCCAGATAAAAGAGCATAGTTGTGAAGAATGCAGGCTTCAAAGTTCAAACACCAGCTCTACCAGTTGCAACTTATATGACTGCCGTACTCAGTCTCCCCAGCGGCATAATAGTGACAACAGTCTCAACAGGGTTAGTGTGAGTTTTCCTGGGAAAACTCTGCTGACAGTATACAGTTACTCAATGTGGGCTGTAATAAGAAAAAAAGGGGTCCTAAAACGATGGAAGCATGACTTAGAACGTAAAGATAGAGTCCGGCTTCGTTAGGAGGTAAGAGGCTTTCTGAACAGGGGTCGCAAAATGAGCAAAAGTTGAGAAATAAATATTCACAGATTATATAGAGTGAAAACAAGTAAACCATTGTGAAAAATATGGTTAATGTGCAGAATTAATAAGACATAAAATTAAGCTGGTGCACGCTTATAATCCCAGTACTTGGGAGGCTGAGACAGGAGGATCACAGGTTCGAGGACAGCCTCAGCAAGTAGTGATACTCTCATCAACCTAGTGATACCCTGTTTCAAAATAAAAATAAAATAGAACTGGGGCTGGGGGTGTAGCTCAGAGGCAGAATGCCCCTGAGTTCAATCCCCAGTATCCCCCCACACACAAACACACACGACTTGTAATTTATTCTATATGAATTGGCATCCTATCAAGCACCAAAAAAAAACCCAAGGATGTTAAACATACCATCCAAGGGATTCAGTTCATGTGTGGGATATATTTGACATATATTTTCCACTAAAATACTTGAAATTAATTTTTTCATTTCTATAAATCATATTTGTATTATCAGTCATGTTTTTATTAACCATACCATTACTAAATAAAATGCTTTTTGTTCTTTGGATAATGAATTCAATCCCAAATTGCCTGGGACATTTGGAAGAATTCCTCAGAAATAACAGAAAATGTTGTAGCTCCTCAGCATTCTTGGGTGATTCCTCAAAATGTTGGTTTTGTTTTGTTTTTCTTTACTGAACATCTTTGTAGGTTTTGTTGTATACTCTTGCATAAAGTGATAATAGAAACTTTCACTTAAAGACTAATTAGCAAGATCTTAAAAGTTCTGGTAAAGACAGAAAGAGCAATAATTATAATTCTATCAGAAATAAAGTAGCTTAGCTTGTTAACAGCTTCTGGGTTTTCTCATCAATAAAATTAGGGTAACAATGTCTGTCCTCACAATGTCCTGACTGCAATCTCCAATATTACAAATATCAATCAGTAAAAGAATAAATTTAAAAAATAAAATTATTAGGTGAATCAATACTATAAAGATTAAAAAGCAATAATATGGTAAGGATTAAAAAGTATATTGTGATTTGGGGCTATTACTTAATTCTCTGGTTTCATTTTTCTAACTTGTAAAATATCAACTGAAACTAAGTGGTATCTAACAAAATTTTGGCCCCTAAGCTCTGGAAATATTAATATAAAGTATCTTCTTAATTTCTGAGATGAGATTTAGATTCATTTCTAATATATTTGTTGCATGTATGGACTAGGATTCATAGAACCTAGTAGTGATAAGAATCAGTCAAGAAAATGTCTTAGATACAAGTGGGTGGCCTTCCCCATGGAAGCTTGATTTTAGTCAAACTGTTGTGTATTGTGTTACTATAGCTTCTCTTGACAAGACCCCCTTTCTCTGCTATTCACCTCTATTCTTGTCTCTTTTTAATGTCTTTACAAAGATTTCTTTGAAAACAAAAATATGATAATTTTTAAATGATAAGTTTCCTGAAAATCATCAATTCTTATACTATAAGTTTCCCTAAGGCAGATATCAGTTTATCCTCTATAGCATGTTCATATCAACGAATTCACAAGTTTCTGTATGGACTGGTCTACATGATGGCTACTCATATACTATAGGCTTAATTTAATAACTGTTAGGTATTATGATTATTTCTCTTTGCATTCATAACTCTGAGGTGGATGCTTTCAGTGCCTCTAACATATCACTATATACATACAGGTCTTACACACTCTGAAATGATTCTGCCTTTGTTTTTGATTTAACGACTGTAAATGCCATGTGGTTACTCCATAGCAGTGACAAATCATAGTAACAAGGGTACATCCTTGATGAACCAAATGTAGTATTGATTTTAAGTGTTGCCAATAATAAATGAAAAATTATTATTTTTACTAGAGCTATTATAAATAGATTCTAAAAAGAGTCTACTAATAGCACCATTTTCTTTTAAAAGACTAAATTAACAGTTTGAAAGGTTTCATGGATCCATCAATGGAATGGAACATTAATACAACATAAAAGTCCGCCTCGGTTTCTGCAGCATCTATAGATACTGTATTTAAGTGTTTAAATTAGAATGTGGCTAGTGAAAGCATTTTATGAATTATTGACATCTTCAATCTACACACTCCAGGAGGAAATTCATTAGGAGGTGTTCATTCTGGAAGTGCATTCTATAAAGCTATTGTAATACAAGGTGCTTGAGCAGCGCTTTTATTCACTGATGCATGGGTGTTATTTGAAAAGCATAATTTAGAAGCTGAGCTGCAAAGATTACTCCTGTCTCTCATTAAATAAAGGATTAGCACTTTATTTACTGAAAGAGACAGATGTCTGTCAGAATTTTTGATATGCATTACAACAGAAAACTTAATGAATTTCACAGATCTTATTTCTATTTACTGAAGAGCTTTTATATTTTCTTGGTGGATGTGAAATGGAAGATGAAATATTATCTGTTTCATAATAATAAGAATTAGTGAGTTATGAGGTGTTGAACACAGGTTTGTTTCCAGTGATAAGAGAAATCTTGTTTTCTTTGGCCAAGAAGTATAGAACCCATTTCTCCCCTATTATTTTTATCATCTCTTAGAGATGTTTTTGTCTCTCTTATCTCTAGGGGTCATAGCACTGCAAAGTGTGTCATCCAATCCCTTTCTTCGAAAATACCATAGTTGTATTTATTCATTGCACAGAAGTAAAACACATATTAATTGAGGTCTTTCTGTGTGTTAGGCACTAAAGATAAATAAGAATATCTTGCATTTATTGAAGATCAATAATGAGTAACATCAAAATTTAGATTTGAATCCCAAACGCTACCACTTATTAACCATAGAGCCATGCTCTTTATGTTTGTCTGTTCAGTTGATAATTTAAGATAATGACAATGTCTATTTCATAAGATTACTGTGATGTTTAAATATTATTAGTTGGATGCAAGACTGCAGTTCATAATAAATGAGTATTGTAACAGAAATCGTGCCAACCTTCGGGGAGATTCCAGTTATCTTATTTATCTGCTCCTAAATATGCTTCTTCAAGGATTTGGTGATAGGAAATGGAGAGCAAGAGTAGAACAATAAAAATGTGTTTCATTGAATTTAGATGTTAGCAGAGCTGGCATATAATATTAGACAAAGGATAGGTCCACATCACCTATTAGTGGTGACCTTGATCAAGTTCATTACTTTTTGTATTTTTATTAACTTGTAACTGATGGAAATAATAAACACCAAATTACAATGCTGTCTGAAGAATTACATTATGTGATTCTTATGAAAACATTTTGTTAAGTTATAACGTGCTAGTTAAGTATAGAGTATTATTGTGAGCTTTTGATTATGTACTTATAGATGACATTGTGCATGATGTACCAGCAAATTTTTATCCAAGTTTTATTTTTTATTACTTACCTGATTTGCATTTCTCCCACTTTATTAACTGCTTGGACAGCATGTGATAAGGGTAACCAAATGTATTTTAACAATCTAAGCCAAATGTAACCAGGAAAATAATTCTGTACAGTGTGCATGTATGTCACTGTCAACATGATTTACATTATGATGTGAGACTATAATGCACCAATAAAGGTATATTTAAAAAATACCACTAAATTCACAGTGTAATTCCAGTACTTGGGGGGCTAAGACAGGAGAATCACAAGTTCAAGGACACCTCAGCAAGTAATGAGACTCTCCTACTGAGATCTTATTTCAAAATAAAAAATAAAATAGGGCTGGGGATGTAGCTTGGAGGTAGAATGCCCCTGGATTCAAGCCCCAGTACCCCCCGCCACACACACACACATTAAAAAAAATACTACTTCCATTTCAATGCAAAAAACTATTTACTTATAAATTATTTAGTATTTTATAATGATCTATGTTCCCCATGAATATATTTTAGATATTACAGAAATATAGAAGCTTTATTCTATTACAGCATCTATTCATTTGGAATGCTGACATTGTAGATAGAAAATGTGCTCTATGCCTTCCAGTTTAAAAAAAACAAATTAAACTATATTAGAATTAGACACAATTTCATAGTTCTTAGTTATGTCACTAACAATTCTGGCACGCAACAAATTTTCTCTATAATTTTCGATGCAATTTGAAAAAGCTTGGCAGTGTATGCATGTGCTCTCTGATCCATGCCTTTTCTAATTAAAGAATACTGTTCAAAAGTATTGCATATGGTACAAGAATGGTTAGGGCCAATAGCATCCTAGTTTTCTAAACAATGGCATTATTGTTTATTACATCTATTTTATGAACTGTTGAAGATTGAAGGGAAAATTTACTAGTCTCTATTTTCCCCAATTTCTTTCTTTTATACAGAATGAAATTACCCTGAGTCGGATTTGTCATTTACTCTAACCACAGGATATAGCTCATGACATTAAGTTTGACAAAGGACAACAATGAAATCATTTTAAGGAAATATATAAACATATTTATAGAGGCTGCGTAGACAATAAACATAGCTTGAGGATTGAAAGTGAAGAGAGAAAAGGAGAAAAGCTAGTTCCAAAGAGGTATCGAAATGAACAGTGACAGCTACAATGTCAGATTTCAGGATATTGGACCAGCTAAAAGACAGCAGAGCCTCAAGAAGGCCCAGCACCGTAGTCACCGTACAATCCATTTATTTATGATCTCATTGCAAGGAGAGAAGGGAGTATTTTAGGCCTGTGTTTTTAGATCTTTGCGGGCTGTTTCATAGCAAAATTTTCTTGCCATTATAACTCGCAAGACCAGCCATAGATTTATTTTTTCTTTGTTTCCTTCTGGTTTTAAATTTAATGAATTGGAGATATCAATTTTATTTTCCTCTCTACCCATTAAAATATTGAAGGACATTATGCAAATAATGCATCCCAGGTATGATTTTACACAGTATATCCAGATTCTGTTTCATCACATTTTTCTTTTTGTGACATGCTTAAAATATCAAAAAATCAAAGTATTCACCATTATTTGTACTATGTATTTAATTAGCAGTTATTCATTGGGTGTTTGGTATGTGCCAGGAACTGTGTGGTTGCAAAGGATATAGTGATGTGCCTTTTCTTACATCAGTCTAACTTGTTTGTTGTTTCAGGGAAGGGAAACTTCTAGAATCAGAATTAGATGCTACGCAATGACTGGCCAATTCTAAATGTTGCTAAGCTTTTCAACGACAAATTATGCTGTCTTGCCAGTTTTTGTTATGGGAATATGATTTGTGTGCACTTGTTTCAACTTAAATTATAGGACTGTTTTACTTCAGTCTTGAAAATAGCAAATACATGATAAATGAGCTACAGCCAGTCATGACATGGGCAAGACCATAATAATTTTCTCCAAAGCAGAACTGCCTAATAAATCTTAATTTTGAGTAACCATCAAGTAACAGAGGCAAGCTTTACTTATGCTAACGCTTATGCCAATTTCTGGAAATTACACTAAGACCAGAGAATTAAAAGGAAAATTTTACCAAAAGACACTTGAGATAAACCTATCTTTCTCATTAAGTGTTTGTAGAAGAGAAAAAGCATTCACAAAGCATTTGGGATGTTTGTCAACAGTAAGATTGTAAATTTAATGTGAAGGAAGACCAAAGTTCTATGCATGTACATTTCATGTTTTAAAATGTGAATAGCTCAAGTTGGGTGTGGTGGCGCACGCTTGTAATCCCAGTACTTGGGAGTCTGAGACTGGACAGCCTCAGCAAGTAGTGAGACTCTCATCAACCTAGTGAGACCCTGTTTCAAAATAAAAATAAAAAAATAGGGCTGGGGGTGTAGCTCGGAAGTAGAATGCCCCTGGGTTTATTCCCCAGCACTACACACACATGCACGCACACACACACACACACACACACACACAGTGAATAGCTCCATATTTAATTCTCAAAAAGATATGTATCTAGAGCTATTTTGATGGACCAAATTAGTTGAAAATTCTTTGTAGGGTAGTAATTGAAAAATATCAACTTCAGTATGACTTCCCATTAAAAACCTTGAGCATCACTGTAATGGACCTCAAGTCCAAACTTTTGAGACTACTGATTAAATAATTTCTTAAGGTGCTAGCTGTCAATCTGAATACAGGTTAGTGTTTTAGTCAAAGCATGAAGTCTATCTTTTCACTAAAGCTTTTAACTGGCGCTCAATAAAGAGTAATAGAGGATAATTTAGGATAATGTAAGAGAGTTTTCAGAAGTTTTAGAAACACTATTACAATAAGCTTTGTAAATTAGGGAACTATCATATTTCAGTATAACTTTTTGTATATACCAGTTTTTTTCTTCAAATGCATGGTATGGAGATTTCAAAAACAATTAATGAATAGAAATAACTGTGGTTTTGACAATAATTAAAAACATAGGACCTCAGGCCAAACAAAAAGAAAAAAAAAGTCCCTAAATGTAATTATCCCAAACAGAATTTCGTGCTTGTTTTTGAAATTTTCCTAGAGTTTTAAATACTATTTACCATACATAATATACCAGTTTATAGCTTCCAGTAAAAGTGCCTTAATTTCACATCACTTGTATGCTATCATTTTTAAAGCTTGTGTTATGAACCCATTCTTCCTAACACCTTTGCCATTTTCTTGTTGAAAATTGTGTCAAAGGAGACAAACATGTATAAGGTAAAGAAAGTATCACTTGATGAGTGTCATGAAAATGTTTTTTTCAGAATGTTCACGGACTTGTATTGATCAGTACCTTACAAATAATAATGAAATTTAATTTTAGAGATAATAGATATAACATGTTTGAAGATCTCACTTTATTTTTTATATATATTCATTTATTGGTGCATTGTAATTATACATTTTGATACACATCAGGGTAGCAGCATCGTACATGCACAAAAGCATATATTGGCTCAGTTAAGATTTTCAGAAAAGACCAGAGATAGTGGCTCTTTATTTATATAAACCCTCTGATAATAGATTTTTTTTCTGACAGACACCTTTGTTTCACATCATATCAAATATTGGTGAGTGAGAGAGAAGTTTCTTTAATAAGGATTCTAAGTCCATTGATTCAGGGGAAGAGACTTCCCTGTTGATGTGTAACCTCATCAGGTACATTTCTCTGGACACTGGCAATCTATGGAAAGTGTTGGGCCCTAGGAAATGGGTGGCAGAGTAGTTTCCACTGAAGAGATCAATTCTTTGAGCGCCATAAAAGCAAGATTACTATTACATTAAAGGATGGTAAAAAACTTAGCATTTTTAAGTGAAACGAACAACTATTTGAAAGCTTTCTGCATATATAATTGCTGACTTTCTTATCAAATGGAAATATTGGTGTTCTTATTATAAATATTGTAGTTCCTATCTCTATAGTTTGGAATGATATGTTTGTTCAATCTTAGCTTGATTGATTTTTGCCTTATTTTCCAAAGTTTATACAGCATTTAAAGCTTATGATTATTTAAAAAAACATAATGTTCAATGAAGCAAGTATGAGTGCAATAATTTATATACTTTCAGTTTGGAAGAGGTGAATAAAACGTGCTTGGCCAATACCGTACCATTAATCTATTCTCTTTTCTCCTTTCTCTCTTTACTTCTCTCTCTCCAATAGAAGTGGAACAAAAAGGTAATTAAATACCTTTCATAAATTATATACTATTTATAGGCTAAGTTATTTAACAGTTTAACATTTAGTTAAAATAATTTTGTTATTAATTCTTATCTATTTTATGAAATTTATTTACTACTTCTGCTGCTCAACTTCACTTTAATCTGTTTTACTGACCAGTGCTGGTTTGATCCTTTTAGCCTAACACAGCTTAATATTGTTAAATTTTCAACATTGTATTTTATTCCTCTTTATTTTTAAGCAAGTAGTTAGAATTATAGTAGATGTGATGAGTAGTGATTGCTTTACATTTGTTTTTATTTCTGTACTAGACAATTTCCCATAGCTCTAGTATGTTTTCCCCTGTTCCATTAGTTTTTAACTATTAGGGGGAAAGGAAGATAGTTCCCTGAAATATTATAAATTAATTTAATAACCAAGGGCTGATTATTAGCTTTAACATTAAGGTTTATACAATTTTTACCAAAAAGGTAACTTTCTTAAAATTAAAGCAATCATATTAAATATCCTGATAAATTCTTATAATCACCAATATTATTATTGATTATATTCTGACAACGGCCCTTTATTCTTGCTCTGGAATATTTTGATAGCCAGCTCTCTCCCTAAACTTTTCATTTCTTCATAAGTAAAACTTTGGCGATTTAGTAATATACTTTCCTTTTAATAATCTCCAAAACCTAGCCAAGTTTCACCTTAGATGATTTTCCATCAGATCTGTGCTTATAATTACTATTTAAACGCTAATCACTAACACTAAAAGAGTAATACTTTAATCATGAAAAAATTGGTCAACCTTCAAATTCCTTGTGATTTCCTAATTTCTCCCCCCAGTATACTTCTAATCATTTCAAACCTAACAGTGAACTGCATGGTTTTTTTCAGTGTGTTTGCTTTGCAAATATTTTAGAGCAGTGTTTCCCATAGCAGGTTCAGTAGAACAGTACAATCCAAAGAGGCTTTGTGGAAAAGGTTCCAAGATTACAGTAGTTTATAAAATTTGCTCACCCTCCCAGCTTCTGCCTTGGAGATGTGCTAAGATACCTAAGCTATTAGAATTTCTGCCACAATTCTATTTAATAGGATATTTCTTAAACAAATGTGGCTGAGGATCCCTTTTTTCTCTGTGCAACATCTAGCTATACCACTTGAAACAGGTGCTTCAAGGACCACTCTTTGGGAAACATTGCTTTATAGCCCTTCATTTCTGACGAATCAGCCAAGCTTTCTTACCAACACGCTCACAATATGCTACTGAATCATACTAAAAGGCAAGTGAATTAGATGATTCCTGCCCATTTTCATTCTGAAGTATGAGCAGCAAAATATAGCAAGCAATCTTGTTTTTTAATGCTTTTCTCATGTAACAGTAAAAGGTACATGTTTGAAGTTCCAATACTACTGTATTTAACAGGACATTTTTAACTGATTAAAAAATCTAGATCTTGGGTTCTTTTCTGTAACTTTTCACCTTTTCCTCTTTCCTTATTCCTTCTTTCCTTTCTTTTTCTTCCTTTCTCTTTTTTCTTCCAGTATCCATCCATCACTCATTTTTAATTGTGTGGACTGCATGCTCTGTGTGTGCTATAGCAGTTTCGAGAGCTTTTTTTGCTAGAAGATTCAGTGGCCTGTATTACAGGAATTTTCATTTATTTTTTAAAATTACTGTGGGATATTCATCTGTTTCTTAATTATAACTATTGAATAGCTAATTTTATCAGAGTGGAAACAATATATTTTCATTTCCAATATATTCTGTAGTGAACTAATAAAAGCATTGTGTATAAACCTTTGTATTGTTATATGTCTATAGAATACATAGACATATGTTGCACTTGATGCATATATCCCCAAGTATCATAATACATGTTTACAAAGGAAAAAAACCATCGGAAAGCACAGCTACTCATAAAACATCTAAATTTTTTTCAGCAAGTGAAATCAAAGTGATTTGGAAAAAAAAGTCAAAATTAATGTGGAAGGATACTTTTGTGTTCTCAAAAAAAAAAATGCAGCAAAATAAGTGGTGGTGGTTCTCTCTTGTTACAGTTGCATCCCGTTTGGTGAAAAATAAGAATATATGAGAAAATGCTAAATGAATATATTTATCATCTCAACTCTTTCCCTTCCAACAGTTTTTCTTTGTCCTGGACTACTAAAAGGAGTGTACCAGAGCGAACATTTGTTTGAGTCTGACCACCAGTCCGGGGCATGGTGCAAAGACCCTCTGCAGGCTTCTGACAAGATTTATTATATGCCCTGGACCCCCTACCGAACTGATACCTTGACTGAGTATTCATCCAAAGATGACTTCATTGCTGGAAGGCCAACCACGACCTACAAGCTCCCTCATAGGGTGGATGGCACAGGATTTGTAGTGTATGATGGAGCGTTGTTCTTCAATAAAGAGCGCACCAGGAACATAGTAAAGTTTGATCTGCGGACTAGGATAAAGAGTGGAGAGGCTATCATAGCCAATGCCAATTACCATGATACCTCCCCTTACCGCTGGGGAGGCAAGTCTGACATAGACCTGGCAGTGGATGAAAATGGGCTGTGGGTAATCTATGCAACAGAACAAAACAATGGCAAAATTGTCATTAGTCAATTGAACCCTTACACCCTACGGATTGAAGGGACGTGGGATACTGCGTACGATAAAAGGTCAGCCTCCAATGCGTTTATGATCTGTGGGATTCTGTATGTGGTCAAATCTGTGTATGAGGATGATGACAATGAGGCCACTGGGAATAAGATCGACTACATTTACAACACCGACCAAAGCAAGGATAGTTTGGTGGATGTTCCCTTTCCCAATTCATACCAGTACATAGCAGCTGTGGATTACAACCCCAGGGACAACTTACTCTATGTATGGAATAACTATCACGTCGTGAAATATTCTTTGGATTTCGGACCTCTGGATAGTAGATCAGGTAAGTCTGACTTTTGATGGCATACTGTGGGGGAAATACAGAGTTTGTTCTCATTAAGTTTCTTGGATGTTTTTATTAGACTTCCTTTGTGGTCTTTCTTCTGCCCTGTGTACTTAAAGCTTACTCATTGCTTGTCAGCTGAGATTGATGATAATCACTTTCAGCCTTAAAAATCTATAACTGCAAGAAACTGACTCTTTATCCTTTGCACAGCTTGTCTCCGAACTTTATCAGTTCTTTTTTGAAGGGACTTTGTCATTATCCACTAAAGAAAACCTTTGCTAAGAGACAATGTTGTACTTCCTAGTTGATGTGAAATACCCTCAAAAGTATTTTCCTCCTGGAACATGGCAGAGGTTGAGCATGATATACTGCGGGAGCTATGTACCAGTATATTCACCTCATGTAGTACATCACATGTAACCACTGCTGTGAAGAATATTGTCAATTTGAGTGTGCATATGTTCTAGTGAACCTAGTTGTTTCATGGAGAAAAATGTTCATAAATGATAAGAACAAAAAATCACATTTTTATATGAAATGATACTGCAAAACACAGTTTTGTGTAAGCTTTGAGATAACTTTTATTTTCAGTTCTTTAAAAGTGTCTATTTTCCCTCTGGAACATACTGTTTCCTTTTATTGTTGTTTAAAGGTAGCCACAAATAGCTTTAATTTCTTTCACTTTTATTAACACAACAGGATTATCCTTCCTTCCTTCCTTCCTTCCTTCCTTCCTTCCTTCCTTCCTTCCATCCTTCTTTCCTTCCTGCCTTCCTGTCTTCCTGCCTTCCTGCCTTCCTGTGCCAGGGACTAAAACCAAGTGTGTTCTACTTCTGAGCTATATACCCCCAGCCCTATTTTATTTTGAAACAGTGTCTCACTAAGTTCCTTAGGTTCTCACTAAGTCACTGAGGCTGGCCTTGAACCTGTGATCCTCCTGTCTCAACCCCCCAAATACTGGAATTGCAGGCATGCACCATGATGCCCAGCTCAAATTGTTTTAATTTAAAAGATAAATCTTATAACAAGCCATAATAATGTTCTCCAAGATTAAGTATAGAGGAAAACTGATATAGATGTCTACATCTTGATAGTAATAGAGCAGTGAAAAATAAATTGTTTTTATCATTTAGAGTTTACTTACTAGCATTTATTTTCTCCACTGTTTATTTTTATTGTGCTTTTATAGCATATATATATAAAAGGACCATATGTATATATATATATATATATATATATATATATATATATACTCTTTTATGTATAACTAGATTTTAAGTTTCTTGTGGCCAACATCCTTGCTATCTGAGAATTATTTCTGTCTTCTCACTAGGGTGATATATTGCATGGACTTAAATGTTCAGTAGCTCTTCATTGAATGAATGAATGAATGAGCGAATGACTCCCCATCTCTTCCTCAGATAGAATGACAAATTAGGTGTCATTTTCTCTAGTTCCTAAGAGGCTTCAGTTAGAGTAATAGTACTTCTTTCCACTATCAATATTGATTGACATTGAGTTAGCTTTTGTGGAAGAAAAACCTAAATATGCAACAGCAACAAAAGTAACTTGTTGCTAAGTCTTAAAAAATGTCCTAAACCAACTGTACCATCTGGGTCACCACTTTATAGGTAAGGTTTTTAAACACAATACACTCTGCAATTGCGAACTTGAGCAAGAAGCAATCTTTGCTTATATTCTAGGAAGACTATCCTTTCATAGCTGTGATATTCTTAAACCTAAATTTATAACTTTTCAGTGAAAACTATTTGTGAATGGTTCTTAACTTTTTTTTACTCACATATATTATTTGATCTTTATATGTAGGAAGGGAGGGAGGGAAAGAGAGAGAGAGAGGAGGATTTTTTAATTGTGGACATAAAAAATATTATACCACTCATTTAATTTTATTTTCCTGTTTATTTATTTGGAGGATTTAGATTATGGGCCATTATGCCCACAGGTATTAGTGTCCATGTTTGTTAAAAAGATGTTATTAAAGTGCAAACATTGAGAAATGATAAATTTCAGCTTTTAATTGAATTCTTAATTCAGGAGATTCAGTTTTCACTCTTTGAATAATCACAATTAAGACCTTATCTGTTTTACAAATAGTGGGATTTCACCTATATTAAATTTATCAATATAATTATGAAAAAGTATCAATCTGTACACACAAATACTCATATTAAAAAAGCTAGTACATTGGCATGGACTTATTGTAGTTTAGAGGTGAAAAGAATAGGTGTAGAAGTAAATTTTATGCAAGTTCTACGTGGGTGTGAAAATTTCAGTTAGCATAAATAGAGGCTGTTCATCTTATTCCACACAGTTTCAGCTGGGTATTTTTCTGCATTAAACTATAGTGATATTTTTCAAAGCAATTGACTTTATTGAATTCTTACTGCCATTTTATTATGGGACTTACATCGCCATGTATGGAAACCCTCAACTTACAAAATTTACATTAGGGCGAGCACTTACCTAAGTCTGTACACAAGAAATGTATTTGTTAGCCGGGCGTGGTGGCGCACGCTTGTAATCCCAGTACTTGGGAGGCAGAGACCGGAGGATCCAGGTTCACAGCCAGCCTCAGCTCTCTCTCTCTCTCTCTCTCTTTCTCTCTCTCTCCTTAGTGAGGCCCTCCGCAATTTCGTGAGACCCGGTTTCAAAATAAAGTATAAAAAATAGGGCCGGGGGTGTAGCGCAGAGGTAGAACGCCCCTGGGTTCAATCCCCGGTGCCTCAAAAAAAAAAAAAAAAGAAATGTATTTGTTATTGCCATCTGTTGGCAGCAGGCTGAATCCTTTTGCTCTGATTTTAACTGTGTTCTTTTTTTAAAAAAAATTCATGATTTTAAGTTTTTGTAGCAAGAGTTACCTGTGTATTACTTCTGCTCTATATAGCTATTCTGTACATCAAAAGAGCTAGTGTTGGAAGGCAAAAGGCAAATGTGCTGTTCTTGGATATATAAAAATCCTCTGTTGATGCTCACGCATAGGTAGCATCTGTTTCTGAACATGAACTTGAGAGTCGAAGGCCCTGGGTTGGAATTCTACCCCTGTTGCTTGTTTGACTGTAGAAAGTTTGCTCAACCTATTAATCGTGGTCTCCTTGACCATATATGAAGTGGAAAAAATAATGCCTTCCCTAGAAGATTATTATTAAATTTAATGAGATAAGACATATAATAGGCATAATAGAGTAACAAAAATAATCTAATAGGTATACATCAATGGTCCTCAAGCACCATTATTATCCACCTTTTTAAAATGAGTATGTAAAGTTTTGTAGCTCATATACCTTACTCAAACATTGCTCTGTCATTAATGCTAAGCATTCTTTAAATAGAATAAAATTTATAGTTTGTGTTCCCAGATGATTACCATGAATTTGTACTCTAAAAAACCGTACCTACCCTCCAACTAGGAAATCAGATGTATTCTTTTGCTTTACGAGGGTCATTTGTAAATTCTAGAATGATAAACTTTGAGGAAAAATATGAAACAAAGTGTTTCTCCTCAGAAATATTTCAAAAGTAATTTTGAAGACATTTAATTCTAGTTCCTTGCTTTTCCTAACACCTATCTGAAAACTGCTGTCTTAACATTTTCACAGCTATAATCTAAAAGCTCTGACCATACAACTTAGAGGAAGGAAGATTTATTTGCTCATGGTTTTGGGTTCAGTTCATGTGAGGCCAGGGACCGTGGAACAGGTCATGGCGGTGGAGAGCAGAGAGAGAGAAAGAGAGAGAGAGCAAGGCTTCACTCTTCAGATCATGGAAGCCAGAAGCAAGAGAGCCATCAGAGGGAGGAGGAGCCATATACAATCCCTAAGGCTGTACCCCAGGGACCCACCTTCTCCAGCAACACCCTACCAGCCTGGGTCACCACCCAGATAAATCCATTACAATGGATTTATCCACTTCTGGGATTATAAACTTTATGACTCAATTACATCAATTCCAAAAACCAATTTATAAGCTCTTTAGGGGACATTCTATATCTAACTATAACATTGCATCCCTAGCCCCTTGAAGAACTCATGCCCATTTCAGAATACAAAATGCATTTAGTCCAGCTCCAAGAACTTCCAAATTTTTAACAGTTCCAGCATTGCTGAAAAGTCCTCTGAGATTCAAAGTGAACTCTTGTGAGTCCCTATAAAAGAAAATGAAGATCAAAATAAAAAGCAAGTTACATGCATCCAATGTAAAATGGCAAAGAGTAAAATTTGCATTCCCAAAGGGAGGAATGGGCCATAGAAAAAGGAATGGGACCAAAACAATCCAGCAGAGCAAGCACTTGATCCTGGGGCTCCATTTCTGGCATTCAGGCACATGGTAGTGAAAGGCAATTTCCAAAAGGCCATGGCAGCCCTGCTCCTGTGGCCTGGCTGATTACAATGGGCAGTGTACTTGCTCTTCCAGCCTGGCTCCATGGCTTGCAGGTAGCAGCCTTTTCCCATGGTTGTTTCATATTTCTAAATCTCAGGTTTTTTCTTGCAACCTTGACTTCACCCTCACAGCTTCACAGATTGCCCCATGTGGGCCCGCTTGCGGGGATTTCGACCCTGCCATACATTCCCTGACTTCCCAGGCCTTCTTTTGAAATCTGGGGGGATGCCTCCATTACTCCCTTTTTCAGCAAAGCCAGTATTGCATGAGCACCAAGACCAACCACCAGCAGGAAAGGTAGTCACACTCTTTTCAGTCTCTGCCGCAGGACCCACTCCATCTGGGATGCTACTGGGCCCTTGTCCATCCAGGCCATCCCTTGGCCCAACTCTAACTGGGCCACTGCTGGTCCCAACTCCATCTGCCGCCTCCATCATGGCCATTGCTGACCTGGCTCCCATCATAGGCACCACTTCCTCCTTTTTTTCAGCCATCTTACTTTCTCCCACAACATCATCTGTCTGTGCACCAGCTTTACACATACCTTTACCGGCCAAACTGCAAATCTATAAATTCTCTCTGCTTTACTTTCTGCTTCCGAAATTAGGTGTACAATTTGCTGAATGTGGACATCAACATCCATAAGGCAGTTTGGATACTTTGCTGTTTTGAGATTTCCTCCACCAGTTTAATCAGCCCATCCTCTTTAAATTTGGCTTCATGCAAAGTTTCAGGACATGGGCAAACTGCCAATAAGTTCTTGGCCAATTAACACACGTGGTCTCTACTCCATTTTCCTATCCAGTCCTCTTTGCCCTCAAAAATCTCCTGAGCACAGTCTCTACTGTCTGCCATCCTAGCCATGTTCTGGCCCTTCCAATTTTCTCTCACAAAACAGTTCCAAAGATTCACAATCCACATGATCAGACGTGTATATCCAGCTGTGACCACACTCCTCTGGTACTATTTTCTGTCTTAGTCAGCATAATCTAAAAGACTTGACCACATAACTTAGAGGAAAGAAGATTTATTTGCTTACGGTTTTCAGGTTCAGTCCATGTGAGGCCGGGGACCAAGGATCTCAGGGCATGGCAGCAGGAAGTGGAGAAAGGGAGAACGCAAGGCTTCACTCTCACATCATGGAGGCCAGAAATAAGAGAGTGATCGGGGGAGGAGGAAAGAAATATAATCCCCAAGGTGGCACCCCCTAGGACCCACCTTCTCCAGTCACACCCTACCAGCCTGGGCCACCACCCCAATAAATCCTTTGCAATGGATTTATCCTCTGCTGAGATTACAACTCTTATGACTTAACTATATCAACCCTGAATATTAATAAATGAGCTCTTTACGGGACATTTTATATTTAACTATAACAACTGTTAAATTGTCACATTGTATGAAATTCCTGTCTTTTGTTACTTTGGCTCATTTAAAAGACATGTATGACTGCTTTCTTTCTTTTTTTTTTGAGATACTAGAATTGAAGTTTTATTTTTAATATACTTTTATTGGTGCATTGTAATTATGCATCATAATGAGACTCATAGTGATAGGAAAATACATGCACACAGCACTTGGTGTGTTTCCTTCTGAATCTGACCCCACTTCTTCCCCTTCCCCTTACATGTTATTGAGATTGGTATTGATAATTTTGTACATGTACATAGCTTTACTTGAACTGTTTTCATCAAGTCTCCCCTCCCCCAGTAGAGTCTCTCCTTTATCTAAGTACCTTTCATTACCCAATTTCTCTCTAGCTTCCACATATGAAAGAAAACATATGAGCATTTGCTTTCTGAGACTGGCTTGTGTCACTTAGCATAATTCTCTAGTTCCATCTATTTTCCTATAAATAACATAATTTTGTTTTTTTTATAGCTGAGTAAAATTCCATTGTGTGTATATACCAGTTTTGTAATCCATTCATTTGTTGATGGACACCTAGGTTGGTTCCATAATTTGGCTATTGTGAATTGTGCTGCTATAAACATGGATATGCACGCATTGCTATAATATTCTAACTTCCATTCCTTTGGAATGATACTCAGGGGTGGTATAGCTGGGTCATATGGTGGTTCCATTCCCAGTCTTCTGAGGAACCTCCACACTGATCTCCATAACAGCTGTGGTTATTTGCAATCCCACCAACAGTATACAAGGATTTCTGTTTCCCCACATCCTTGCCAGAATTTATTATTGTTTATATTTTTAGTGATTGTCATTCTAACTGGAGTTAGATGGAATTTCAATATAGTTTGATTTGTATTTCCAAGATTGTTAATGATGTTGAATATTTTTTATATATTTGTTGACCATTTGTATTTCTCTTTTTTTTTTGAGAAGTATCTATTCAGATCAGTGACCAAATTTTTCATTGGGTTATTTATTGTTTTAGTGTTAAGTCTTTTAAGTTCTTTGTATATTCTAGTTATTAATCCTGTATCAAGTAGCTGGCAAAGATCTTCTCCCATTCTGTAGGCTCTCTCCGATGATTGTCATCTCTACCGATGATTTCCTTTGATGAACAGAAACTTTTTAAATTTAATGCCATCCCATTTATTAATTCTCATTTTAATTTCTAGAGCTTTCAGGGTCTTATGAAGAAGTTTCTACCTGTGCCTATATGTTGGAGTGTTGGTCTTATGCCCTCTTCTAAAAATTGCAAAGTGTGCTCTAATTCCCAGATCTTTGATCAATCTTGAGTTGACTTTTATGCAGGGTGAGAGGTTGGGGTTTAATTCTTTTCTACAAATGGATAACCAGTTTTCTCAACACCAGTTGAAAAGACTGTCTTTTCTTCAGCGTATGTTTTTGACACCTTTGTCAAAAATCAACTGGCTATGTGTGAAGATTTGTTTCTGTATCTTCTATTCTGTTCCATTGGTTTTTTGTGTCTGTTTTATGCAAATACCATGCTGTTTTTATTCCTATAGCTCTATAGATTGCTTTCTTTTTCAATCTATGAAGTCACCTGTTTTCAATAATATGTATATAAAGAAATTAGTTTTAATCAAACGTCTTAAACTTGTATTTCGAATATTCATTATAGAATATAAATGAAATTTCTTCTTGAAAAGATCTTTAAGGGCATGTACAGTTTGAAAAAGTTTATAAGAAGTTTAAAATTTGTTTCCTATTTTTCTTGAAACACATTATTTTCAGAACATTATACTGTCATAGCTTATTCTGCATTAAATCAGATGCAAAACGGCCAGCATTCTTGAGCGTTTCCAGCATCAAATTGGTGTGAATGAAAAAAAATTCAGAACATATTTTGATATGCTCCTTCACATACATGTAACAATTATACTTGCAAGTAATTTATTTTAAAAATGTTAATAATGTATTTATCCTTCACTTATTAAGGAATATATGAGTATAAAGAAACTCCAGTTTATAAAAGGTTTTTTGGAAGTCATTAGACTTTAATTCACATTGAAATAATTTTGTTGATATTGTTTTAGTCATACAATCTTTATTGAGTGTCTGGTAGATAGGTGCTTTATAAAGATTTGTCGAATGGTTTATAAATAAATAAATGAAATTCAATAATTTTAAATCTACTCTTTCAGGGTACTATGAGACTGGGAGTGTTATTCCTACATTTGTTTTGCTAAGATTGAATGTGTGTTCCTCAGGTAGTCATCTTCACTGTTTGCTGCATGCATCTATCATCCAGCAGATTTATCTCACACCAGCCATCCTCCCCTGCCCTCTTTCTCCAACCCCAGCTCTTCTCTTCTTCACACAGATTGTTGTGAGCTTAGGTAATCTAGAAAAAGTCCAGCAGGTGTTAAAGAGAAGTGCCAAAGCACATTAATACCTAATAAAGTTTCTTCCACAAGAAATTAAAATCAGTAGTCTTATAATATGAAAGCAAGCAGGCAACTGTTCAAAAAATTTTACATTAAAAGCCCGGCGTGGTGGCACACGCTTGTAATCCCAGTACTTTGGGAGGCAGAGACCAGAGGATCCTGGTTCGTGGCCAGCCTCAGCTCTCTCTCTCTCTCTCCCTGTCTCTCTCTCTCTACTTAGTGAGGCCCTCTGCAACTTCGTGAGACCTGGTTTCAAAATAAAGGATAAGCTGGGCGTGGTGGCGCACGCTTGTAATCCCAGTACTTTGGGAGGCGGAGACTGGAGGATCCGGGTTCGCGGCCAGCCTCAGCGCTCTCTCT
>PVJS01005187.1:0-65327 GCA_004027185.1 Glis glis
CAAAAATAAAGTATAAAAAAATAGGGCCGGGGGTGTAGTGCGGAGGTAGAACGCCCCTGCGTTCAATCCCTGGTACTGCAAAAAAAAAAAAAAGTGCCAATATTTGTGCACTGAAAGTAAAGCAGCATTGAAGGAAATTAAAGAATAATCTGAATAAAGGGAGAGCTAGCCTATGTTCATGTATCAGAAAACTTCATATTGCTAAGATGGCAGTACACCTAAAATTGATCAACAGATTCAATACAGTTCCTATGAAATTCCCAGCTAATTTCTTTTAGAGAAATTGACAAGTTGATCATGAACTCTATATGGAAAAGCAAAGGACTATGAATAGCCAAAACCATTCTGAAAATGAGAAAAAAGGTGAGAATTCACATGTTTTGATTTCAAAACTTGCTAGCATACAGTAATCACGATGGCGTGACACTGGCATCTAAATGGGAATAGAGAGCGATGGACAATCAAGAGGACAAAGAAAAAATAGAGAACCAAGAGGGCAAAAGCAGATTTTTGTATTTACCACCAAAATTAAATTAATTTTTTTCTTCAAAGGACAACAGCAAGAATGTGAATAAGTCACAAAATGAAAGTATATACTTGAAAATCATGTAAGGGATTTGTGTCTAGAATACGTAAAAATATTCATATAAGACAAAGGAACCCAATAAAAATGAGTGAATGGTAGGAATAGACATTTTCTCCAAGAAAGAGGGAGTAGTTCTCTAAAGAAGTTATCAAAGTGGCCAATAAACCTGCAAATATAAATCTTAGCATCATTAGTCATTAGGTAAATAAACATCAAGATCATAATTAGCCACCACTTCACACCCACTGGGATGGCTGAAATAAAAAAAAGACAAGTATGATCAAGAATGTGGAAAAAATGTTAAAAGTTATACCATGACCTATATATTTTACTTCAAGGTATAGTCAAGAGAAATGCAAACATTTTCACATAAAAACTTGTATACATGCCAGGCGTGGTGGCGCATGCTTGTAATCCCAGTACTTGGGAGGCGGAGACCAGAGGATCCCGGTTCGCGGCTGGCCTCAGCTACTTAGGCCCTCCGCAACTTTGTGAGACCCGGTTTCAAAATAAAGTATAAAAAATAGGGCCTGGGGTGTAGCTCGGAGGTTAAATGCCCCTGGGTTCAATCCCCAGTACCACAAAAAAAAAAAACTTGTACATGAATGTTCGCAGCAGCTTTATTCATAACAGCCCCAAATGGGAACAACCCAAATGTCCATCAGTTGATAAAGGGATACATGGTGATACATCCATACCATGAAACATTCTTCAGTCATCAAAAGGAATAATCTACCAATACATGCTGCAAAGGGAATGAATAGTGCAAGCTATGCTGAGTAGAAGTCCATCAGAAAAGACCACACATCGCATGAGTTCACCTATGTGAAATATCTGGAACAGCAAGTCCACGGAAGAAGCAAGAACAGGCAAGGAGAGTGGTTGCTGTTAACACGAAGGGGCAGGGAGGGGGTGAATGATTGCTAATTGCTATGGGGTTAGTTTAAAGGGTGGTGAAAATGTTCTAAAATATGGTGGCAGTGATTGTGGCACACCTCTGTGTACACTGGCCCCCGCCACATTAAACACCGACAGCATGAATTTTACAACGTATGAGTTATATCTTGAGAAAGTTGTTATGCAGAAAAACCTGCGCCAACAAAGTTGAGAAGGATGACAACAGAAAACATGTGCGGAATAATGGTAACACTGGAGGAACCCTGTCTGTATGAGCCTCACTCCTGAAACCAGTAATCATTATTTTTAATATTTATTTATTTATTTATTTTGGTACTGGGGATTGAACCCAGGGGCACTCTACTTCTGAGCTACACCCCAGACCTATTTTACTTTTTTTAAATTTTGAAACAGGGCCTTGCTAAGTTGCTGAGCCTGGCCTCGAACATGTGATCCTCCTGTCTCAGCGTTCCAGGTACTGGGATTCCAGGCATGTGCCACCATGCCTGGCTCAGAAATCATTATTTCTCCTCTGGATGACTCTTTGCATATTAGGAAACTATAATAGCTGCTACTATGATTTTATTGTTACATTGTGTAGTTTTACACCACATTCTATCTTATGTTTCTTAAGAGCCTGGTGCAGAGTACTTTATAGCACTAAGCATTTGATATCTGTGTCATAATTTGGCTCTGAAGATTATAATTGACTCCATTTTTCAGAAAGAAAGCTGAGACCAAGGAAGAAAATTTCCCAGAGTCATAAAATAACTTGTTAAAGAGCTGAAATATGGCTGACTTCTTAGTCCATTTTTAATTCATATTCAATATGGAATAATTAATATATTGGCCCCATACTAAGCTGAAATGTGTCTCCCTGTAATTGCTGATCCTTGCTTTCTTTTGTAACTTCATGTCACCTGTAGATGTCTAGCCCCTCTCCCACCTAACAGACCTTTCCTAATTTGAAGATGTTTGCACATAAAGCTTCTGATTTCTATCACTTACTCCTTAGGGTGTTAAAGTTACTATCCTGAGCCCTTTTCTACATCTGTCTTAAAGTGTCCATAAGACAAGGAATAAGATGAAATCACTCCAACCACACTGTTCTAGGCACCTTAGTAATCAACTTTTAAAGTTAGACAACATTTTGCACATTATAAAACTGAGAAAATGGAGCTCAGAGAGGTTAATATCTTGTCTAAGATCACATAGCCATAAAGCAACCAATCCAGGACTTAAAACAAGGTCTGATTTTATTCTTCACTATTGACCTGAATTAATTAATAGACTAGAAGCTCCCCCTTCCCCGTTTCCTCAACATCATAAACAAACAAGAATGGATTCCATTAGCCGGAAGGAGTCTACCGAAGAACTAAACTTGTCCCAGCAGCCGGAGGTTGTAAATCTTAGGGATGGAAGTTAGCCCAAGGCCGGGCTTATTTGTCGTAATTAGGAGTCCTTAAAATTTCAGAAGGGCTCTTTGTTTGCTGAGCTGGCCACTTTCTCTCGAAAGGGAGAAACAAATCTTGTATTTAGATTAATGTTCTTTCATTCGGTTTTCCTGACCACAGTGAGGCAGTGTGTGTGTGAGAACATTCCTTGGCTTCTCAGTCCCTCTCCCAGAGTGCCCTTTTCATAGGACGCTTTCTAACTGGCAAACACACACACACACACACACACACACACACACTCACACAAAGCTTGGCAGTTATTATTGCGGTTGGAGCATAAAATTTGCCTTTGTGTGGAAAGATATTTTTTTTCTAGATAGCTTCTAGAGTCCTTGCAGCTATCTGGCAGTGGGAATGGGGCTGTGGGCCCACCTCGATTTGAAGGTCCGGTCTTTTACTACATGCACCAGTGAGATCCAAGCCTGGCTAGCAGTGCTTTTAATATGTGAGGCCTCTGGTCCCCAAAGGCAAAATCATGATTTATTTATTTATTTATTTATTTATTTATTTATTTATTTTCGTGGTGCTGGGGATTGAACCCTGGGACATTCTACCTCTGAGCCCTGTTTTATTTATTTTTTTTATTTTGAAACAGAATCTCACTAAGTCTCTGTGGGCCTCACGTAGTTGTTGAGGCTGTCCTCAAAACTGAGCTCCTCCTGTCTCAGCCTCCCGAGTACTGGGATTACAGGTATGCGCCATCACACCCGGCAGCATGCTGTATCTTAATAAGGCCGTTGGTACTGGGGCTGCCTAAAGTCAAACTGTTGCCACCAAGAGACAAGCGAAGTGGTGAATGAATGGCAGCCCTTTTCAAAGGCTTCCTGGATTGCCTTCAGAGGTAAGTCAGCCTCCCCCAGCGCGAGAGAAGAGGCTGGGACCTTAGGAGCCTTGATCTGGGAGAAGATTTAGCTCTCACTTTTACTTTCACAACGAAGAGTGAGGAACCGAGGTATAGCCAGGGCCCATGCGGGCAGGTCTGAGCTCGGCTCCAGTGCACTGGCATCTTGCTGGAAAAGCAAGCGAGCTGCACCGTGGAGCACCTTGAGCCAGGCTGGCAGTTAGCAATGCTGATGCATCGTCTTGATACAGGTGGAACATCCCGGAGGAGCATCAGCGAGACACGCAAACGATGTCAGATTTTCCAGCACTTTGGACTTTTCAAATTTTCAGTTTATGGATTCACATGGGTTATTCTGGCTTCTTAACCAGTAAAGTCTATGCAAATATTTCAAAGTCCAAAACCAAAAAAATCTGAAATACTTCTTGTCCTAAATATTTTGGATAAGGAGTTACTCACCTCATACTCAGAATTTTCCTTGGTGGTAAATGATCTTAATCACTATGATGTGTGTGTTTATATGTATATATGTAGATATATTTGTGTGTCTGTGTGTGTGTGTGTATGTGTGCATATTATTTTATATATGAAATAATCAAATATTAAGAATTAGTTCTGAATGTAAACCTATGTCATGCCACGCATTTGCCACTATGTCTCATAGTGTCACCAAAGAGTAAAAACAAACAAACAAAAAATTCTTTCATGATTCAATTAGACTTTTTGGCGCACCCTAGACTTAAAGAAATTGTTCCTGTTTATGATGGATTTTTTTCTTTTCCTTTTTTCCCCTCTTTGGCTCTAAGACTTCTGGCCTAACCCATTAGTGGGAGGTAAAACCTTGTTTGTCACTACGGATGAGCCCATGCATCTTTCCCTGAGCCTTTCCTATCAACCGAGGTATATTCAAGGGGGCTGAGGATACAGCAATGTGAATGTAAACAAGCTCCCTGACCCCAGACCTTGTCTCCTGGTGAGAAGGAGCCAGTAAGAACCAAGAGCTGCTGCTCTACAGAGTCGGTGCCAGGGGCGTTGAAGTAATGCAGGACAGGGTAAGAGGATAGGAGACAGTGGGCTGCTTAGGTGGGGTGGCCAGGGCAATTGTTCTCTGAGGCAGGGGCGTGTCAGCAGAAGTCTGAATGAAATAAAAGCACATGCCAGACAGATATCTGAGAGAATATGCTAGGCCGAAGGACACATTAGCATCACTTAAGGAATTTTTAATTTTTTTTTGTAAAGGAAGATTGCATTTTGAACATCAATATGTTTAAGGACTTAACCATATTTTGGGGTTTTTTGTTCAGTGGGTGATGCTCTGATGTCGTGCTTGTAAGAGAAGTAACACTACAGCTGACCCAGAGAGTCAACAGACCAGCAGGGACCCACAGAGCTGAGTTTAAGCTGATGATGGGGAAAATCCTCGTCACATGGATTATTCTGGAAGGGCTTTGCTTCTTCATAAAGAGCCATAATGTCAATGATTTAGGCTTTATTGACCTTTGGATTTCCTTCAAAAGAGCTTCCTTTTCTTCATGGAAGCATGGGGGCTTCAATGGTGATAGGTAAACAAGGGAGATTGGTTGCGATCAAATAAAACTTTATTTACAAAAATAAGCTGTGGGCTGCAGGTTGGGGCCTGGTTTGTGGCTCCTCTGTAGTGGTTCATTCGTGGACTTTTTGAAGTCTGGATGACGCCTGCCCCCACGTGTAGGACGGCTACTGCTAGGCTTTTGGGATTCTTTCTGGCTTCTTTCTGTTCTCCTCTCTTTGCCATCAATGCCTGCTTCCTGCATCAGCCCTCTGAGACCCTATTTCTTTCTAATTTAAATGTTATTCATTTATATTTTTATTGGTGCATTATCATTGTACATGATAGTGAGATTCATAGAGATACACTCATATATGCACATACCATGATTTGGTCTGTTTCCTTCGTCTTACTTCCTTTTCCCTCCCTCCCCTGATCCCCTTCCACTTTTCTAGTCTCTCCCTCAAGACCCTATAATTTGCTGCTTTACCTGCCCTCTGGGCTGATCAATCCACAATCAAGCATGTTAGGGTCCTTACTAAAACAAGAGTAAGTAGGGTCTAAATTGGGAGAAAATGAGTTAAGGGGCAAAGGGAAGACACGAGTCAGCCCTAAGGATAAATTGCTTGTGCTTCAGAACAGGAACCACTTGAAGGGTATTTGGAAGGCTCTAGGGTCTTCATTTTACTCTTATTGTGAAGTTAATTGAATTCTGGAGAGCTCGGGATTCTGGGTAAGGGGAATGAGATGGGACTACAGAATAAAAACCTAATTAATTGGATCCTGCTAACTGCAGCGTTGAAATAACTGCTTTGCCTTTCTCCGCAGATTTTTATGAGAACAAAACATCTACCCATGGGTTGCCACTATGAATGGACTGTCCAGTGTGTGGAGTACTATGTACGACCTGACCACCACAAATCAATGCAGTTGAGGATTGGTGCTTGGAAGATGCCCCTTGAAATAGCAAGACCTTCACCTGGCCTTTGGGGCTACATGGAGGTATAACCAGGCTGTCATACTGCACAATTGTGTATCCTTCACAAACCAGTTGACCAAACATGGCAGCCCTGGAAGAAGAGATGACTGGAAAGCAGTCTGACCTTTGGCAAACAACACTGCCTCTGAGTCACTGTCATTACCTGTAATGTGATGAGTGATCTCGACCTCCTAGTGATTCTGTAAACACTGAATGTAGAATGAGAAAAATGCCCAGCACTGTGCCTGGGACCTGGTAGGTACTTAATAAATGATATTTTCCTTCATTGAATAAACAGATGAATGGAGATAGGCAAATAATAACTAATAATATATTATCAGACATTTTTTTATTTAAGCCACAGAAAATTGGGAAAAATGGCTTTGAAACCAAAATGAATAGCAGTGGGGTTTTCTAAGTTTAGATATCCACAGATTTTTTTATGTGTATTTTTGATGACACCTGTCCTCGCAGCGAAAGGTCCTCCACTTAGCACTCATGCTTATTGAAGCTGGGCTATATTATCTTCAATAAAATGAAATAATTTTACTATACTCACGAGCTCCCTTGTGGTATTTTTAGGTAATAAAAACTCACTATATGATAAAGTTATGGGAAATTGCAATGTGCCTATCACATTGAGGATCTTACAAAATCACAAGTGTTTGCTTTCTCCACACCACATTTCCAAGGAACAAATCTGATCATGCTATCAGGTTTGTCCCTAGCCGGGGACCTGTTGATGACTCTCTCTAGCCTTCAGGTCATGATCCATCCTGCCATTTCCAGAGGCTTGTCAGCAAATCCCCAGATAACGATGGTCCAGATGGTCCACTTTGCTCAGAATTGAGAGACACAGACCCTGGGCTTGGCCTTCTCCCTGCCACACCTGGACATCTGCTTTATTACATTACCAGGATTATAGATGATTACAAAACTAGGTTCTCTTTAGTCCCCCTCTCCTGCCCTGCTAACTAAATTGCTAGCTGTTGCTTTACAGAGAGGGCGCCTCTGTCTTATTTCACCTTTGAATCTGCAAGATCCAGGATTTTAACCTGGATACAGCTAGCAAAGAAGTGTTTGTTGAGTGGATGTGTGATTTACATAGATGATAGGTGATAAATGTGGCCCCTGGGCTTGTCCTGAGTATAAGTTTTTATATACATTTTTGGAATTTTCTTCATTTTTGCTAACGCCATTTATTCTTTTCTCTCCTGCGTAATTCAAATAAACTTGTTTATCTGGTTTCTCAGTTTGCAGAAGATAAGATAAATCAGAGTAGGGCACACGTGAGAATGGGAATTTGAGGCATGAAAGTTTAGTTTTACTCTTTCCAGAGAGGCAGGAAGAGGGAGGGAAGGAAGAAGGAGGGACCTGTCACTCTCAATTTCACTCTGTGGGGCAGGTACTACACAGGTGCGGTGGTGGCTGCTCCACGCTGACGTCATCCCCACATGAGAAAGCCAAAGCTGGAAGTGGTAAGCTGTGGCCAGTGCCCACCCGGCTTGCTCTGTGAGCTGGGACTGGGACCCAGGCACGGGGCTCCAAGCCCTGCGTGCGACGCATGCACGATGCTCCATGCAAAATCCCACGAAGCACAGGGAAAATAAGGTGCTTCCGAGTCTACAGGTAATTATGTTTGACAGCACCTTTTTTTTTTTTTTTTTTTGCGGTACTGGGGATTGAATGCAGGGGTGTTCTACCTCCGCGCTACGCCCCCGGCCCTATTTTTTATACTTTATTTTGAAACCGGGTCTCACGAAGTTGCGGAGGGCCTCACTAAGGAGAGAGAGATAGATATAGAGAGAGAGAGATAGGGAGAGAACTGAGGCTGGCCGCGAACCCGGATCCTCCGGTCTCTGCCTCCCAAAGTACTGGGATTACAAGCGTGTGCCACCACGCCCGGCCTAACAGCACCTTTTATAAAATTCTAGCTTCCTAAAACCTATGAGTGCATTCTGGGGAATTTTGCTGTTGGAGTAAGCTTTGGGTATTTTTTTAAATTTCTAAGCTTCAAAGAAAAGTCCATATAGGCTACAACTTCTGTGTCTAGTTCACATTACCTATCTTTAAGATATACTGCATCCTTGCTGTGCATCATGGGTTGGCCCCAGGTACAATCAGAAGTCAAAGTAGGAGGCAAACAGTAGGAGTCTGCCCCAATCAAAATTCTCATTTTTGATTGTTCACAGCAGAAAGTTGCAAAATTCCCAGTGCGGGGGGAAAAATCTGCCATATTATTATATACAATTTAATCAGACCACATCATTGTTGTTTCATTTCAATTCCTTTTTTTTTTTTCTTTTGTAGTACTGGAGATTGAACCCAGAAGCATTCTACCTCCGAGTTACACCCCAAGACCTTTTTATTTTTATATTTTTTGAAAGAGGGTCTTGCTAGGTTGCTGAATGTTTTGCTAAGTTGCTCAGGCTGTGCTCAAATCTGCGATCTTCCTGTCTCAGCCTCCCAAGTGCTGGGATTACAGGTGTGCACCACCTTGCCTGGCCTCATTTCAATTCTTGATACCAATGGTGTTCCTTAAAATGGGAAGTGGTCAGTCCTAAGCTATCAAATTGGTAGCGTTTAATTCCATTTCTTTTAGTTGGCATTTAATAAGTGCATTAAGTCAATCTCCAACCCATGATTGAACTCAACCCATACTGTTGATAAATCAAAAGTCCAATCTGCATAGCAGTTTAAAAAACAAAACAAAACAAAACAAAAGACCACCTTTGTTGTTGAGTTGCATCATATCAACCTGAAAGAGGTGAGATAGGAGGGAGTCCAGGCTTTTGAATCATTACTATTTGAGAAGTCCTACTCTAAACCTAGTGGGTAGAGAAGCAAATAATACCTTTAAGGGCTAGTAGTGTAGAAAGGGAGACATATTTAAACACAGGATCAATACCTTATCAGAAATACAAATGCAGTCATTTAAAGGATAGAAATATTAAAAGGAGGGATCTATAAATCCTGTCTTGATTTATTGAGGGTTCTGTTAAAAGTGTGTAGGAATTTATCTGGTACATAAAGTGTGTGTGTGTAGGGGGTGAGTTCAGGCAGAAGCAATAGGAGATGCAGAAGCAAATGGACATGGATTTAATCAGCCTGATTGCAGTCATTCCACAGCATGCATTGAAACATCACACTACCCCATACATGTGTATGTATGATTGTTACTTGTCATTTAAAAATTTAAAAAACTAAAAAATATAGGCATGCTGTAGTGTGATATCTGAACAAAGGTAAGAAATATTGATCAGAGCGGTGGTTTAAAATGCAAAGGAAGGTAGGTGTGGTAACATACTCCCAATACTTGGGAGGCTGAGAAAGGAGGATCATAGGTTCGAGGTCAGCCTCGGCAATTTAACAAGACTCTCAACAATCTAGTGAGATGCTTTTTAAAAACAAAAAATAAAAATGGCTGGGGGTGTAGCTCAGAGGTAGAAAACCCCTGGGTTCAATCCCCAGTAGCACACACACACACACACACACACACACACACACACACACAAGTTCAACAGAAAAACAGGTGGGACTGAGGGCTGTAAAACAGAGAAACGAGGTGGGGGGATCAAAACAGAAAGAATAAAACTCTCAAATACCTAAGTCCTTTATTAAAGCTCAGCTTACACCAATTCATTACTTCAGGGTGATTTAACTAAATAACCCATTAAAAAAATCTTAAAACATTTTTAATTAATTTCCAGAGGCCCAGTGAATTCACTTCCATATTCCCTGTCCAAATAGTAATCCCTACTCATTGTTGTTAAGTCCTGGAATAAATAGAGATACTTGAAATCCCGGATTGCTGAAGTTAACATTCTTTCTTGAAAGGAAAAAAAAATAAAAAGACTCGACACTATTAAATCCTACCTCTAATTAAAATTAGGATGGGATTTAAATTAATATCCAGAAATAAGCCAACGGCTCAAAGAAATGAATACAAATGTTAGGAAATGGTTCTGTTTTCCTGCAAACTCTAACACTTTCCAAACACATCTGCTTCTGCCTGCAATTGACGGAGCAAGAAGTCACTCCTGTAGTGACTTAGAAGGGAATTAAGTAAAGATACGTAAGTGCTGGGACTTTGTATATTTAAAATCTATCTTTGAGGCTCTTGGAAAGACAGACGAACTGTGTGGCCCCAGATATATCTCAAAGAAACCCCTCTGTGTGTGCAAAAGATCTCTTTTCCAAAGCGTTCATGATACTCATCAACCCGAGAGGAATTCCAGGGGCAACTTTTGCTACCAAGGCACACCTCATTTGCAAACCTTGGCTCCACACCCTACCCTGAAAGAACAAACTGGAGTTTTGTCCAAGAAACCCCGAGCTTGCCTCTCAAGTAAGCCTTATCTTCTCTTCCCATCTGTGGACTGGAAACAGAATTGTCACCAAAAAACACTTGACGTGGTGTCTGTGTCTGCACATTGCATCCATCCTCTCCATTCATTCCAGAATGATTCCGGGAGGCAGCCTCTGTCCACTGTCCCTTAAAACCTCACGTTAATTTCCTAGCTCATCTTTTAGCACCGCTCCCTGCCAGTCCCTTCTGCACCCTGCTGAACTATACCGTAAATAAATACCTGAGTAGAGCATGCCCCCAGTCAAAAGCCTTCATCAACTCTCTATTGGCTATAGAATAAACTGTCAAATGTTTTGACCCCTCATCCATGATGGGGAGGGGACAAAAATAGGCTTCTAGCCCTGCTCTTCCAGCCTCTAGGCCAGGCCAAGCTATGTCCCTGCCCTGTGCCTTTGGACATGCTCACTCTCTGCCTGATATTTCCTTCTGCTATTTCTTACTATACAAAAACAAACACGCCTTCACTGAGAACCACCCCACATTCTCAGGCAGGTGAGTGGCCTTTCCCTTTCCTGTTACAATAGTGCCTAAGGGGACTGGGGACTCCTTGAGAAAGGAGCCCTGCTCTACACTCCATCTCCAGAGTCCTTTGAGCCTGGCAGGAAGTCTGGCTTGCTAGGTGAAGGTGGATTCCCCGGCAGGCTCAGGCCAGGAGCCAGCCATGCTGAGATTCCTGTAAGGGGCCTTTTCTGCTTCCTCCAGGGAACTCTGGAGCAGCTTAACAGAGCTCGGCGGGGAGCCAGGTACAGTTCATTTTGTTTCATGATCTGCAGGCCTGTGATAGGGATGGAAGGTCACAGTCCTTCAGAGGAAACGCCTGGGCCTCACAGCAAGATGCAGAAGGCATGCAAAGGGGCTGCTCTGGGGGCCTATCCACCAACCCTGGGGATATGCTCTTCAGAAGCTGGGAGTCCAGTCGCCGTGGCAACCGGGTCCCCCCAAGCTCCTTTCAGGAGAAAGAGACTAAGGTAAAATAGACTTTGGTCATGCTTCAAGCATACCAGTCAAAGCGGAAAAAAAAATCCGAGGCCGTCTTCCATCTTCCTCCCCTCTCCCTCCTCCCCATGCAGAACCTCCTTGACAAAAAAGACCACTGTGTCAGAGTAAGCCTTGTTCCACTCGCAGCAATGCTCCTCCTTTGCCCCTCCCCACAGCCTGACTCATGTTGGCTCCAGGCTGCAGAACCCTTCATGCCAAGTCAAACTCGACCACTCACTGCCCTGCAATTTTGTTACTTTAATAGTCTTCCTGGAGTCTTTAATGAAAAGACTCCAAATAATAGCATGAGTATATACTGAATCGGGGTTGTCTGGAAAGCCCACAAAAACTGTTAAGGCAGGTTTACTTTACCAGGTTTCACAAAAAAGGGGACGCTAGAGCTCAGAGGATAAGTAGCTTGCTCACTTTAGCACCTCACAAGGAGGCTGGATTTAAACTTCATCTCTTTCTTTCTACCCATGTCGCAGCATCTTTAGTACTTTCTTTAAATGACCCCCAAATGCACCTTCTCCAGGAAGACATGACCGATTACTAAAGAAAGTCAAAGCCCAGAGGACAGGATTCACGGGCAGGAAACAGTTCAAGGCTCAAAGACAACTTGTTTTCTCTGCCATTCCTATTCATCATGTTTTCAACGTTTCTTGGGTTATTTCTGCTTTGTGAAACATCGATAACTTTACGCTCCACTATTTTATTAAGTATATTAAACAGGGGAATTGAATTCACAAAATGTACTTTGAAAAGTACAAATGCTTTGCAAATGGAGACAGTATTAAAATTATTATCATTGTTATGAGTTTTTTTCTCTTGCTATAGTTGGTTGGTTCATTGTTTCATCTAATCCTACTGTTTTATTGTGTGTAGATTTGGTGGAGCCTGCTAATTGCTTCCCCAATATCAATTTCCCCTCCCTTTCTTATTAATGGAATTTCATGTGCTTGCTCTGTGACAATATTTCTGTCTAAAAACTACATTTCTCATTTTCCCTCGTGGTTGAGGATGACCACCTGACACACTTTAGGATGATTTCATGTAAGCAGAAGTCGTTGGACCAGCCCTTAAAAAGTGGACCGGCCCCGGGCATGGTGGCGCACACTTGTAATCCCAGTACTTTGGGAGGCTGAGACTGGAGGATCCGGGTTCGCAGCCAGCCTCAGCTCTCTCTCTCTCTCTTTTTCTCTCCCCTTGTCTCTCTCTCTCTCTCTACTTAGTAAGGCCCTCCGCAACTTCGTGAGACCCAGTTTCAAAATAAAGTATAAAAAATGGGGCCGGGGGTGTAGCGCAGAGGTAGAACGCCCCTGGGTTCAATCCCCAGTAACACACACACACACACACACAAATTGAAATCAGACTACCATAGTAATGACACATATCTATGTTTATAACTGCACAATTCAATATTGCCAAAGTGTGAACCAGCCGAGATGTCCATCAACAGGTGAATGGATTACAAATTATGGGATATACACACAATGGAATTCTATTCAGCCATAAAGAAAAACAAAATTATGCCATTTGCAGGGAAATGGATGGAACTGGAGAATATTATGATAAGTGAAGTTAGTCAGTCGCAAAAAGTGAAAGGTAGGATGCCCTCCCTCATATGTGGAAGCTGGGGAGAAATCGGGACACAGGAGGGACTCCAGACAAAGGAGGAGAAACCTTAGTGGAGTGAAGAAGGTGACCTAATTGAGGGAGATGGGAGGGGAAAGGAAGACTTTAAGAGGGAAACACTCCAATGGTCATGATGTACATACACAAACTTATCAATCACTATGTTGAGCACAGGAAGGTGGGAAGGGAGAGGGAGTGGGGTGGGAACTGGAGAGGGCTCAACGAGTACAGTGTGCATGTATGCCTTTATCACCCTGAACTTCATCAGGATGTATGATTACAATGCACCAATAAAAAAAGTGGACTGGCCAGATCTTTGTGTTCACGTTCCTTTCCATCTTTTCTTTTCTGGAATGCAGACATGATGGTTGGGATTGCTGGGATTTGGGTACCTGTGACTATGCAGACAATCTAGGATGGCCATGGAGACTTTGTCCTCAAACCCCCTTGAGCCAACAAACCAAGGCCAATAAAACATCTACTATTGCTGGGCGTGGGTGGCACATGCTAATCCTAGTAATTGGGAGGATGAAACAGGAGGACTGTAGGTTCAAGACCAGCCCCAGCAACTTAGTGAGCAAGTTAGCTAGACCTTGTTTCAAAACAAAAATTAAGGGCTGAGGGTATAGCTCAGAGTTAGAATGCCTCTGGGTTCAAACCCCAGTACCACAAAACAAGCAAATAAACCCCACCTACTTTTGAACTTTTTCTTATGTGTTTAAGACTTGGTCCCTGATGCAAACATTTTCACAGTTGGGGCTTTGGGGGAGAGATTGGATCATGAGGGCTCTGATTTCATTGGTTGATTCATTCATCAATGGATTGCTAGTTGAATGGACTATTGGGAGATGGTATAAACTGTAGGAGGTCGGTCTGGTTGGAGAAAGTAGAACACTGAGGATGTGCCCTGGAAGGTTGTGTCTTGTCCCCAGCCCCTTCCTCACACACATACACACTCTCTCTCTGCTTCCCCCTACCATTAGGTGAGAGCAGCTGTGTTCCACCACATACCTTGTGTCATGATGTTCTTCCTCAACACTGGCAATGGAGCAGGTCAACCTGGAATTGAAACTTCTGAAACCATGAGCCAAATGAAATCTTTCCTCCTTTGATTTCCTCGGGCATTTTGTCATAGTCACGAAAAGCTGACTAACACACCCACTAACATGCTAAGATTCCATTCTATGGATTTCACGTTATGGGCTTCTAAATTAAATCCCAAGGTGACACAGTCATCAAGAGAAAGCAAAATATATTGTGTTGTCCTGGACTAGAACACTGAAGTCTCTTACCTCATCTTCCAGCTGAAATTCTTGCCTTTATTCCTATCACGTCTCCCCATTTTAGCTAGAACGATTTTCCCACTTCCTGGTTTAAAATTCTACAACAGATTTTCGTCGCCCTGAGGATAAAGTCTCAAGCCCTTGTTATAATTAAATGTCTTTTCCTGATCCAACCCTGCCAACTTCCCATCCTCATCTCATATTCCCCTATCACTGTCTCTCCCCTGCAGCCACATGGACTTTATTATTGCGCCAACATGCCTGCCATACGTTCCACTGGGTTTTCCATCTCATATGCTCTTCTTTTGGCATGTAGCATTCTCCCTATCCTTACTCCCTCAATGGGACAATATTCACAACTCTCTTCTGGACTGGCTCCTTTTATGTGACTGACTATCCCTTTGAAAATCTGCTTTATGTCTTGCCCAATGAACTGTCAACTTGAGGAAAAGAAGGGCCTTATATGTTTTGTTTATTCTCATATCCCTAAAACTTGGTCTAGTGCTTGGCATGAATAAGACACTTAGCTTATAAGTGTAAACTTAAGCAAGTCATTTGTCTGGTCTCAGTGCTTGATTTTGGAAGAAACCCAAATTAAGACTTCAAACGTGAAGAGTTTACTTGCAAGGTAATCCCAGGAAAAACTTGGAGATTGGGGCAGTGAGAGGCAGAGCAAAAAGGGAAGCTAAGAAGGAGGGCAAGACTAAGCAGACACTATGGCTCTGTGGACAATAGCTTATTCCTCTGGTGTATTCTGAGAGAAAGGATAAAACAACTCATGTGTGTGTGTGTGTGTGTGTGTGTGTGTGTGTGTGTGTATGTGTGTGTGTGTGTGGTATATATTATATGCTTTTATTGGTGCATTATACTCTCACATCATAATGTAAATCATGTTGACAGTGACATACATGCACACAGTACTTGGTGGGCTCCCTCCGGCTCCCTCCCCATCTCCCCTTTCCCCATACAGAGTACTGAGATTGATGTTCATATTTTCACATATATACACAAAGCTAATGGTAGTAATTCCTTTATTGATCCTCACTCTTCCCCCTCCCCTTCCACTAGACCACCTCCCTGGCTCTACTGAGGTTTCTCCTACATCATCTGGAGTCCCTCTGGTATCCCGATTACTCCCTAACTTCTGCGTATTAGAGAAGATATATGACCCTTCACTTTCTGTGACTGGCTAATCTCACTTAACATAATGTTCTCCAGGTCCTTCCATTTTCCTGCAAATGACATAATTTTGTTCTTCTTTATTGCTGAGTAGAATTCCATTGTGTGGATATCCCATAATTTTGTAATCCATTCATCTGTTGATGGATACCTAGGTTGGTTCCATAATTTGGCTCTTGTGAATTGTGCTGCTATAAACAAAGATATTGCTGTAGTTCTCTGATTTCAGCCCCTTTGGAAAGATACCCAGGAGTGGTCTAGCAGGATCCGGATCATATGGAGGATCCATTCCCAGTTTCCTGAGGAATATCCACACTGGTTTCCATAGTGGCTGAACTAATTTGCAATTCCACCAACAGTATAGAAGAGTTCCAGGCCGGGCGTGGTGGCGCACGCTTGTAATCCCAGTATTTTGGGAGGCGGAGACCGGAGGATCCGGGTTCGCGGCCAGCCTCAGTTCTCTCTCTCTCTCTCTCTCTCTCCCTGTCTCTCTCTCTCTACTTAGTGATGCCCTCCACAACTTCGTGAGACCCGGTTTCAAAATCAAGAATAAAAAATAGGGCTGGGGGTGTAGCATGGAGGTAGAATGCCCGTGGGTTCAATCCCCGGTACCGCAAAAAAAAAAAAAAATAAATAAAGAAGAGTTCCTATTTCTCCACATCCTCTCCAACATTTATTGTTTTTTGACTTCTTGATAATTGCTATTCTGATTGGGGTTAGATGGAATCTCAGTGTAGTTTTGATTTGCATCTCCCTGATTGCTAATGATGTTGATCATTTGTTCATGTATTTATTGGCCATTTGTATCTCTTCTGTTGTAAAATGTCTATTTATTTAAATTGTCCATTTCTTAATTGGGGTTTTTTTTAGTGTAAAGTCTTTTAAGTTCTTTGTATATTCTAGGTATTAGTGCTCTATCAGAGGGATAACAGGCAAAGATCTCCCATTCTATAAACTTTAACTCTTGATGGTTTCCTTCGATAAGCAGAAACTTTTTAGTTTGATGCTCTCCCATTTATTCATTCTTGTTTTAATTTCCTGAGCTATGTGGGTCTTGTTGAGGAAGTTTCTACCCATGCCTATATGTTGGAGTGTTGGTCCTATGCCCTCCTCTAGCACCTTCAAAGTCTCTGGTATAATTTCCAGATCTTTGATCCATTTTGAGTTGACTCCTGTGCAGGGTGAGAGGTAAGGATTAAGTTCCATTTTTCTACAACTGCACATCCAGTTTTCCCAACACCATTTGTTGAAAAGGCTGTCTTTTCTCCAACATATGTGTCTTGCACCTTTGTCGAAAACCAATTGGCTATAAGTGTGTGGATTTGTTTCTGTATCTTCCATTCTGTTCCATTGGTCTATGTGTCTGTTTTTGTGTCAATACATGATGTTTTTATTACTATAGCTCTGTAGTATAATTTGAAGTCAGGAATTGTGATGCCTCCTGCATGGTTCTTATTGCTGAGAATTGCTTTGGCTATTATGGGTCTTTTGTTTCTCCATATGAAATTTATGACTGATTTTTCTAGGTCTATGAAGAATAACATTGGTATTTTGACAGGAATTACATTGACTTTATATATCACTTTTGGTAAAATGGCCATTTTGATATTTATTCTGCCTATCCAAGAGCAAAGGAGATCTTTCCATCTTCTAAGATCTTCTTTAATTTCTTTCTTTAGTGTTTTATAATTTTCATTGTAGAAGACTTTTGGCTCCTTGGTTAGGTTTATTCCTAGGTATTTTATCGGTATTGAGGTTATGTGAATGGAATTGTTTTCTGGATTTCTTTCTCAGTGGATTCATGGTTGGCATATGGAAAAGCTACTGATTTTTTTAGATTGATTTTGTATCCTGCTGCTTTGCTGAATTTTTTTTAATCACCTCTAGTAGTCTTTTGGTTGAGTTTTCGAGTCTTTTTTTGAAAAATAGTGTCCAAGTTTATTT
Organism: Glis glis; assembly: GCA_004027185.1. Lineage (NCBI taxonomy): Eukaryota > Metazoa > Chordata > Mammalia > Rodentia > Gliridae > Glis > Glis glis. Next base: position 17,674 of record PVJS01005187.1, read on the forward strand.
AAATGTCAGAAAACTGAATGTATAAAAACTGTATAGAAACTGAAAAACTGCTGCCCAATTCATTACACCCTAATAGTGTCTTAGCTTTATTTCCGGTTAACTCTAGAAGAGCCTGGGACAAGAACTGGAGATTTGGTCAGAGGAGGGGCAGAGATGGGAAGGATGTATTATGAAATGCTAAATGGAGTAGAAAGTACCACACTCCAAAATGAAGGTACAGGATCATCTTTAAAGGCCTTGGTAGCACATGGGTCTTTATTCATGTGGGGCCTCTAAATATAGGATAAAGTCATCTGCACATATAGATTTTAATTCTTCTTTTCCTATATGAATTCCTTTGATACCCTTCTCTTATTGCTCAGGCAAGAGTCTCAAGGACTATATTGAAAAGGAGTGGTGATAGTGGGCATCCTTGTCTTGTTCCTGATTTTAAAGGGAATTTCCACAGTTTTCCCTCATTCAATATGATGTTGGCTTTGGGTTTATTGTATATTGCCTTAATGATGTTGGGGTATGTTCCTTCTATTCCGATTTTCTGCATTGTTTTTAACATGAATAGGTGTTGTATTTTGTCAAACGCATTTTCAGCATCTATTGAGATAACCATGTGATTTTTGTCCTTAGTTCTATTTATGTGGTGAATGGCATATACTGAACCAGCCTTGCTTTCCTGGGATGAAACCAACTTGGTCATGGTGTACAATTTTCTTGATGTTGTTTTGAATGTGCATGGCTAGTATTTTGTTTAGAATTATTTCATTTATGTTCATCTGTGACATTGGTCTATAATTTTCTTTTCTTTTTTTTGCGGTACCGGGGATTGAACCCAGGTGTGTTTTACCTCCGACCTACATCTCCAGCCCTATTTTTTATACTTTATTTTGAAACCGGGTCTCACGAAGTTGTGGAGGGTCTCACTAAGTAGCTGAGGCTGGCCGTGAACATGGATCCTCCGGTCTCCCCCTCCCAAGTACTGGGATTACAAGCATACACCACCACACCCAGCTTGTAATTTTATTTTCTTAAGGAATTTTTATGCAATTTTGGCATTAAGGTAATACTGGCCTCATAGAAGGAGTATTACCTTCTATGGGAGAATTCTACCTCTTGTGATATATTGGGTTTAGTTTTTCTGTAAAGGTTTCATAGAATTCGACTGGGAATTCATCTGGACCTGGGCTTTTCTTTGATGGAAGGCTTTTTATTGCTGTTTCAATCTCTTTGCTTATTATTGGTCAGTTTAGGTTTTTCATATCTGCTTGGTTCAATTTAGGTAGGTTGTATGTGTCTAGAAATCTGTGGATTTCATCCATGCTTTCCAATTTTTTGTAGTATAAATTTTCAAAATATTTTCTGATGATCCTCTGGATTTCCCCACTGTCTGTGATTTTGTCTGCTTTTTCATTTCTGATTTTAATAATTTGGGTTGATTCTCTGTTTCTATTAGTTAGGTTGGCTAAGGGTTTGTCAATATTGTTAATCTTTTCAAAGAAACAGCTTTTCATTTTGTGGATCCTTTGTATTTTTTTTTCTCTATTTCATTGATTTCTGCTCTGATTTTAATTATCTCCTGTCTTCTACTGGCTTTGGGATTAGACTGTTCCTGTTTTTCTAGATCCTTGAGGTGTGTCATTAGGTTGTTTATTTGGTGACTTTCTATTTTTCTTATGTGGGAACTCAGTGCTATAAATTTTCCTATTATAACTGCCTTCAAAGTGTCCCATAGAGTTTAGTATGTCATGTCTCTATTTTCGTTTAATTCCAGGAATTTTTTTTAATTTTTCCCCTTATTTCTTCTCTGACCCAGTCCTCCTTCAACAGTGTATCATTTTGTCTCCATGTACTTATGTAATTTCTTTTGGTCTTCCTATTGTTGATTTCTACTTTAATTCCAGTGTGATCTGAGAAGATGCAGGGAACTATATTACATTTTTTTAATTTGCTGGAACTTGCTTTGTGGCCCAGAATGTAGTCTATTTTGGAGCAGCTGAGAAGAATGTGTATTCAGCTGTTGTTGGTTGAAATATTCTGTATGTCTATTAGGTCCATTTGGTTTATACTGTCTCTAGCTCTGAAGAGTATTTACTCTTCTTTTGCCTGGTAGATTGAGTTAGTGGTGTGAGTGGTGTGTTGAAGTCTCCCAATATTGTTGTATTTGGGTTTATTTGAGATGTCCAAGAAAGAGTTTGTTTTATAAAAGTGGGTGCACCCACGTTTGGGGAATAAATGTTTAATATCATTATACTTCTTGTTGGGTTGTTCCTTTTATTAATAGGAAGTGACCCGCTTTTATTAATAATTGTGGACACATCGTTTCTGATGTGTTTTAGCTTGAAGTCTATTTTGTCAGATATGAATGTTGCTTGTTTTCAGTCTCCATTTGTAAGGTATATCTTTTTCCATCTATTCACCTGTATGGATATCTGTATGGATATCTTTGGCTGTAACATGAGTTTCTTGCAAACAGCATATAGTTGAATTATGTTCTTTAATGCACATTGCCAGTCTATGCCTTTTAATTGGGGAGTTAAGACCTTTGACATTCAGTGTTATTATTGAGATATGATTTTTGTTTCCTGTCATTCTGAATTCTATTTTCTGTTGGATGTAGTGTTATTTCTCCTTTTCTTTGTTACCCACCTGGTGGAGTTTGCCCCTCCTCTGGTTCTGGTATTTGCTTCTTTTTTACTTCTTTGTGTTTTATTTTTTCAAGTATTTTATCTAGTGCTGGCTTGGTGGTGATGAATTTTTTTAGTTTTTGCTTGTCTTGGAATATTTTATTTCTCCATTAATTTTCAATGATATCTTTGCTGGATATAGCAGTCTTGGTTGGAAGTTGTTTTCTTCCAGGGTCTGGATTACATCATACCAGACTCTCCTGGCTTTCATGATTTGGGTTGAGAAGTCTGGAGTGATTCTTATTGTTTTGCCCCTGAATGTTACCTGCTCTTTTGTTTTCACTGCTTTTAAGATTCTTTCCTTGGCCTCTATGTTAGTCATTTTGATTATTACATGGTGTGGGGAAGTCTTTCTTTGATCTTGTCTTGTTGGTGTTCTGAATGTCTCCTGTACGTGGATATCCAAGTCTTTTTCTATGCTTGGGTAATTCTCTAATATTATTTCTCTGAAAAGGTTTCTGATACCTTTGGTTTGTGCTTCTAGACCTTCTTCAATGCCTGTTTTCTGTAAGTTAGGTCATTTCATATTATTCTTTATGTCTTGGATGTTCAGATACAAGAGTGCTATATTGTCTTTTCTATATTATTGACTGTGTTTTCAGTTGGAATAAATTGTCTTCCAAGAGTGTACTCTATTTTCCATGTGGTCTAGCTAGCCAGAGCTGGTTTCTATTGCGGTCTTTAATTCCTTCATTTATGACTCCTTCATTTTACTCAAAGCCTCTTTTTGGTTTTTACTTAGGGCCTCACATTCTCTATTGATATGTTCTTTCATTTCCTTTTAACTTTCTTTGAGGCCTTTGATCATACTGAAGATTAGAGTTCTCCTTCTGACATTTCCTGCAGGTCAGTATTGCTGATCTTCCTTGTTGTTGAGTTGTGGAAGTTTATTGTTTCCTCACTGTTCTTCATTCTTATGTTTTTAGAGTTCTCAGGTTTGTATTTTTGTTGTCTTGGCATCTTTTTCCTCTTTGTGTGTGAATCCTGTAATAAGGTCTATGCTGGGTATATATATTTGCCTTTACAAATCTTTCTCAAATTGTCAAACTTCTGATTTTGTCCCCCAGAGCCTCTTTAATAAGATATAGTTCTTGGTGCAGGCAATTAGGAGTCTCTGATTGGCTGTAGGCCACCGTGCTCTCCAGGCCCAAATTCCATAATGTCAGAGACTATAATGTTCTGTTCAGAGCCTGAAGTATGCTGGTTGGCATTTAATGCCACACAGAGAGCACTGATGCTCTGCTCATTGCGAACCTGTTAAACTGCAGAGTGCTGACCTCCAGCCTCTGTGGCCAGTGGGCCTAAGCTCAGCAGGGCCAGTGATTGCTATGTTCCGAGCTTGTGGCCTGGCTTGCTGAGCTTTAATGGGCCAGAGATACTGCCATTGATCTGCTGGTTATGATCATGTGCAGTACTGGTACGAACTCTGCTGGTGGAGAGAGTGTTGAGTTCCCAGCCTGTAGCTATGATCACGTGAACCCCTTCTGGCCCCTGGCCTCCCTGCTCAGGGCCCAAGCTCTGGCAGGGAGAGATTATACCATTCTGATCCTGGGGCTTGGAACTCAGTTGTTTAGCCTCAGGGATACCATTGCTGCTCTGGGTGACTGCATCACATGTGCCCTTGTTGGCCTCTGGCGTTGGTGCTTGTAGCTCCTAAACATGGTTCGGCGGGAGTTTATAGCTCCCTGAGCCTGCAACTCAGTAGGCTGAGTTATTTTGCCCCACAGATACCATGGCTGGCTGTCCTGTGGTGATCACTGGAGACCCTACAAGGGCATAGTGCACTGCCGACTCTAGGTTCTTCCTATCCGAATGTCTCTAGGGGCTATCTGCTAATCCATGTTTCTGCTGTGTCCAACTGTAGCCCCCACCCCTACCTCCACAAGGGTGATTTACAAACTCACAGATCCCACAAGTGTGTTCATTGCCACACAAGTACCTGTGGCCATGCAGGGAAGTCTCCCACTTGGATGGTTTGTTAACTCACAGTCTTGATGAACACCGCTGGGGTCCCTGCAGGCAGAGATGAGTTTAGCTGGAGCCACAGGATCTAGTTGGGCTTTCTGGATGGTTGGATCTTTGTCAAGCATGGAGAGAAAAATGGGATTCCTTTTGATGTTGGTCTGTAGTAGCTGTCTCAACAAGATTCTGCTGCTTCTTTGCTGGAGTTGGTCTCTGGAAGCCGCTGGTCCTGGCAGCCACCACCTCAAATGGATTCACCAAGATGGCACTGTCGCTGCTCTCTGCTCACCAGGTGAGACATGGGGAGCTCCTTTCAGTCTTCTGCTCTCTCTGCTGCCTCAGATTCCACCATGTTTTGACTGTCGCTGTTCTGTTGATTTTTGGCTGCTTTTCTTCCCTTGTCAAGAAGTAGACTTCCCGTTGGTTGAATTCCAAGTCTCGGAGTGCCTGAAACATCTTTTTTTTAATGTTCATTTATTGGTGCATTGTAATTATACATTTTGATATATGTCAGGGTATGAACATCATACATGCATACATTGCACATTTAGTCTTCCCTCCAATCCCACCCTATTTCCTCTCCCTTCTGAAATGCATGATCTCCCTCTATTCCACCATTCTAAATCTCTTTCTCTTGCTCTCTACATATATATTTTTTGTGGTGCTGGGGATTGAACCCAGGGATGTTCTACCAAGCTACACCCCCAGCCATTTTTTATTTTTTTTTTGTTTTGAAACAGAGTCTTGTTAGGTTGCTGAGAGTCTCACTAGGTTGTTGAGGCTGGTCTTCAACCTGCGATCCTCCTGTCTCAGCATCCAAAGTACTGGCATTACAGGTGTGTTCCACCACCCTTAGCTAGAACAACTCTTCTTAAAGCTATATTGTAAAGGGATGAGAGAGATGGGGAATCCTCTCCCACTGGGCCTTGGTTGGGGACTTTGTGTGGGGTGATAATTCCCAGTCTGGCCTTTTTGGCATTCAGGCAGAGATAGTTTGTCTTCTAAAGAAAACCAAACCATGAGGGAGAGAGCCTGTATTCTGAAATTTGGAAATAGACGGTGAGTACTCAGAGGTGTGGATGAACCCCCACATCATCTACCCTACCATGCTCCTCTCTCAGCCATGGTTCCTCTACAAGAAAATGAGCATGACAACCACCTGGGGCATTCCTGCAGATTGAATTACTGACTATATTCATAGCACTGCCCTTCCAGTGAATCCTTATCTGAATGACATTGTTCCACATAGCTTTACTTTCTTTGATGCTGGAGAATCTATTTCTTCTTATGTTAATATCAAGTTATAACATCATGTTTATTACAAATTAAGAAGAGTCAAATCACCTGGAGAGAAGACCTGCTGGGAATTATAAAGTGGGTATCATTTTGGTTTTGGTTTCTAGTTGTAACAAATGAGGGAAGATCTAGCATAGGTGAAGTGGTAAGAGCTGGTGGGTACCAAGGACAGAGGCAAGGCTTCCCAGTCGGGTACGTCAGGCTCTTTTCTACTTGTCAATAAACTTGGGTAAATCTGGCAGGTGATTGGCCTCTTCTCATCTAGAAAAGAGGGATGATTACTTTCACCATGCATATTTATTAAGAACAAGTGTGCATATTCTCAATAAATATACTCATAATGGTTTAAATATATAGTTACAGTTTGGATATAGAATGTGCCTGGAAAAGCTCATGTATTGGCAGTACAAAAATGTTCAGAGGTGAAATAATTGAATCATGAAGGTTCTAATCTCATCAGTGGATAAATCCTTTGATGGGGTAATATTTTGAATGTATTTAGTGGATGGTTACTTAGGCAGGTGGGGTGTGGCTGGAGGAGCTAGGTCACTGGGGATGTGCTCTTGGGGACTATTTATGTCCCTTCCCCTTGCTCTCTCTGCGTCTGGCCTCTGTGATGTGAGAGCAGCATCCCTTTGCACACCATGCTGCTGCTGCTGCCAGCCCTATGGACTGAAACCTCTGAAAACATGACTCCAATACACCTTTCCTCCTCTAAGTTGTTCTTGTTGGGTATTTTGATCACAGTGATGGGAAAGTTGACCATATATATATGTCAAGATTAGATTATTAAGAAATGCAAGATGGTATAGAATAGAGGCCTAGTTTACATTATTTGGGTCCTTATTCCACCTACACCACATTGGAAATGTCTCTTAATAAAAAGTTTCCATTTCTTCATTTGTATAATGAGTAAAATAATATTACTGCATCATTGTTTTGTCTTGCCAACTAATGAAGCACGTAAAATATTTCTAGCATTGAGACAGTGCTATATATAGGTTAGTTGTAATTATTTTTATTAATATTATTGATATTCACATTAATAATAATGTTATTTTTTCAAACAATATTTTGTTATATCATACCAGCCTTGTAACTATTCTTATGCTTTTTATAAAAAAATGAAATATCTTTTGATGGTAAGCTTTGTCATGCATCTTTGTTCCAATATCTATTTGAAGATTACCCTTCTATTACTTTGGGTTCTTAATCATTTGGGAATTTTCAATTTAGAGTGGGCCTAGGGCTTCAAATGATCCATACAGAGAGAATGGGTGATAATTTAGTTTTCGACCTTAAAGCTTCCATCTTTCCTTCACCCCAGGCCTTTGCCTCTCTCCCCGATCACTGTCTTGCTGATGGCTGGGTGGAAATGAAGCACTGTCATAAATTATAATGGCTAAGCAGGAGTCGTCAGTCCTCTGTTGAGGGTCACCAAATGGTAAAATTGCTGGTCTCACCCAAATCACTTCACCAGCTCCAATAAGTGTTGGTCTAGCACATTTGCACATTACCCTGAGACACCTCTAAGGTACTTTAGCCTTAGGGCACAGAACTGACATATTAAGGAGAATGCCTTTTGCATTGAGGCTATCAGAAGTCTCCTTTCAACCGTGACTTTAATTGCCGATTACAGATGTAAGTCAAGTTTTCAGGAAGCAGAACGTTTATGCAGGAGGAGGGCTAAATGTTCAATGCATTTTCTAAGAGACACAGGTTACTTTTAAAGATCAAGGTCTGCTCAGGTTTGTCCTAGTATTTTGAAACTTGAAGGGATCTCAGGGCTCCTCTAGTTATAATTGTCTTCTTTTACAGATGAGGAAAATCAGGCCCAGAGAGGTTAATTAATTGCCCAAAGTCATATAGACCTGTGCTTTTCAAACTTCAATGAAACTCAAAACCACCTGAAGGGATTTTGTTATAATGAAGGTTCTGATTCACCAGGTCTGGGGTGGGACCTGGGATTCTACATTTCTACAAGTCCCAGAGGCTGCAGCTGCTGATAGCCCATGGACCACTCTGAGTACCAAGGGCATCCCCAGAGTGGGAACTGAGAAGCCAGGACTTTTTAGTTAAAAATCTCACTTATTATTTTACTTTACCTATTGAATGCTCTTCGTTTTTGGAAACGAAATATTCAAAACCATAATGGCTTACAGCGATGACAGCCATTGGTCATTTGGGGAGGGGTGGTGTGCATTTTAAACCAACAGAGTCTGAATGCACAGAACATTCAAGCAAATATTCAACCAATCTGCTGATTAACTGATTTGAATATAGTGGAAGTGAGGTTGATGCTGTCATGTACCATGCAGAAGGACCACTTTTAGGAAGAAAGAATGGAATCATCCCACATGGAAATACTGCTGACAGCCAGCCCTCGGCTTCCAGCCCCCTGTCTAAAGTCCCCCTTCTCAAGAGAGCTCCATAACCCCAGTTCCTGCCTCTTTCCTGGAGGGGGGGCTTGCATCCAATGATTGCTCCATTGATGTACCATGTAGCCATTTTTCCTGGTCTTCCTATGTCATTGGTCTAAATGTTTGTTATGTGTCAAATTGTCTCCTCTCCAAATCCCTATGTTGAATTTCAACTTGCTTGAGTGTTCTGTAAATTCAGACTCTGTTTGAAATGCATACCACTCCTTCCCAAGTGACCAATGACTCCAGGACTTAAGAATGTGACTGTATTTGGAGATAGCACCTTTAAAGGAATAATTAAGATAAAATGCTAATTAACATAAAATGATGTCATATGGGTGGGCCTTAATCCAATTCAAATGAGGTCCTTCTACGAAGAGATTAGGACACAGAAAGAATACACTATGAAGACACAAGGAAAAGACACCATCTAAAAGCCAAGGAAGGAGGTTTCAGAAGGAACTAACCCTGCAGCAACCTTGGTGTTGGGCTTGTGGACTGAATTGTGAGAAAACAAATTCCTGTTATTTAAGCTACCTAGTCTGTGATACTTTGTTAAGCACCCCTTGCAAACTAATCTAGCGTCCTTTGCAATATTCACAACTCCCAGAGTTGTTCCATGGCTGGAGTAGGGTGTGGGAAGAGCTTTTGGAACAGCAAAGGCCAAGAAGGAATCTCTGAAACTAAGCTGGATATGGTGGATGCACACTGGTAATCAGAGTACTTGGGAGGCTGAGACTGGAGGATCACAGGTTCAAAGCCAGCCTCAGTAACTTCCTAAGGCTCTCTGCAACATAGTGATACACTGTTTAAAAAATGATAATAAAAAATAGGGCTAGGGGTATAGTCTGGAGGTAGAATGCCCCTGAATTCCATCCCCAGTACCACACACACAAAAAAGAAATATCTGAAACTACCTTAACCCTTAACCAACAGTAAATACAAAACAATATTGCAAACAGTGGGAATGGCAGAAATTAGCGCCACACTGAAAGACAAGATAAAGGGGTGGTGGTCCCTATCATTTCATAGTATTTTTATCGGTGCATTATATTCATGCATCTTGATGGAATTCAGGGTGATGAAGACATACATGCACACAGTACTCCTTAACTCCCCCCAGTTACCACCCCTCTCTCTCTCCCTCCCCACCTTTCCATGCTCAACACATTGATTGGCTTTGATAAGTTTGTGTATGTACATCATGTCCACTGAGGTGTTTCCCTCTTCAAGTCTTCCTCCCTCCTCCCATCTCCCTCAATTAGGTCACCTTCTTCACTCCACTAAGGTTTCTCCTTCTTAGTCTGTAGTCCCTCCTGTGTCCCAATTTCTCCCTAGCTTCTGCATATGAGGGAGAATATTGGACCTTTCACTTTTTGTGACTGACTAATCTTACATAGCATAATATTCTCCAGTTCCATCCATTTTCCTGCAAATGACATAATTTTGTTCTTCTTTATGGCTGAGTAGAATTCCATTGTGTATTTATCCATATGCATAAAAATGGAAATAAATCCCACTTTCTCAACCTGCACAAGAGTCAATTCAAGATGATTCAAAGACCTGGAAATTAGACCAGAAACTTTGAAGTTACTTGAAGAGAGCATAGGACCGACTCTCCAACATATAGGCACGCATGAGTATAAACTTCCTCAACAGGACCCCAAAGGCACAGGCAATTAAAATAAGAATTAATATGTGGAATTGCATTAAACTGAAGAGCTTCTGTGCAGAAAAGGAAACTATCAAGAACCTCAAGAGAGAGCCAAAAGAATGGGAGAAGATCTTCGCCAACTACTCCTCTGATAGAGGACTAATACCTAGAATATATAAAGAACTCAAGAAACTGACAAAAAAACAATAAAAAATGGGCAAGTGAACTAAATAGATGCTTCACAAAAGAAGAAATACAAATGGCCAATAAATATATGAAAAATGTTCAACATCATTAGCAATTAGAGAGATGTAAATCAAAACTACCCTGAGATTTCACCTAACCCCAATTAAAATGACAATCATTAAAAACACAAACAATAATAAATTCTGGCAAGGATGTGGAGAAGTATGAACTCTGATACATTGTTGGTGGGATTTCGAATTAGTGCAACCACTTTGGAAAACAGTGTGGAGGATCCTCGGACAAATGGGAATGAGCCTACCATATGACCCAGCAATACCACTCCTGGGTATCTACCCAAAAGAATTGAAACTAGACTACCATAGTAATGCATACTTATCTATGTTTATAGCTGCACAATTCATAATTGCCAAAGTATGGAAACAGCCAAGATGTCCATCAAGAGACGGATAGATTACATTTCATAGTTTAATTGCCCCAACTAATTCCTGCAAAACTCTCACAAATCCTCGAGGGTTACAATAAAGCCACAATTAATTCATCTAAATAATAGCCCCAGTTACCACTGCTGGGCCACACATGGAATGTTTACTAGAGCAGGTTAGCATGTTTCCACATCCATGGATTGTGACCATTAATTCAGAAAACCCCTTTTTTACTATCTGTTTGAAATAGGATCAAAGTTTGCACTGCTCTGAGCTGGACAAGAATGTATATGAACCATCCTGCCCAGGGCTTTAACTCTCCCACCCTCTGTGGTCATACATAGTCTTCATCTGAAGATTACTGGAACAGGTAGGTGTTCTGCAGGACATTAGTCCATGATATCAATGACAGCCTTTTAATCCAACTGGATGAGCAAGATGAGGCTGGTGCATTGGAAACCTTCATAACACGTGTGTACCCAAGAGCAGGGGATAAACCTGCCAAAGATTCAAGCCTGATGGATCTCAGATACTTCTTTTCTGCCAACACATGAGAAAAAGAAGAACATGTGTTCACTTGCAGAGTCCTTAGCCTCACAGACATGCTCCCGTTGTTGAATGACAAAATGGCCTAGGGGTTTTGAAAATGGTATTTTATTTTAGTATCTATCTTCCCATGGACCTTAAACTATCAGAATGTGACCAGCCACACTAAGTTAAACACTCGCATTTTCTTTCCTGAACTGGGGAAAATGTTTTTGACGATGAAAGAAAATAATGCATGTGAGACACTTAGTAGAGACAGTTATGTAACAAATTCAACAGATCTTAGGATGTCTACTTGATGTTAGCTATTTGTTGTTCAACAAATCCTTATTGAGTGTCTACTGAATCCTAAGCTTGATTAAAGAAAGCCATCTTATAATGTCAAAACTTATGAACATCTAAGTTTAATTCTAATAGCGCTGTCTTGAGGACAAAATGAGTTGATACAGATTAAGTACTTAGAACAGTTCTTGGTATGTATTTGTTGCTTAACAAGGTTAATTGTGTTTTAGATTAGTCTTCCTTTTCTACAGATAAGCAAAGTAGTCTTATAATTTGGGCTTGATCTCCTGCGGAATAGTCATTGTGAGTTATAGATCATAAGAGAATATTTTAGGAATAGTATCCTGGCAGAGAGCAGGGGTAGGAAATTAGATAAGAAAAGACTCAGACTAGATCAACCTTGGCGCCATTTCCCTTTGGGCCAGATGGTGCTTCGTTAGGGGTGCGAGTCTCCATTTTTGTTGCAGGATATTTAGTAGCATGTATACTCCCCAGTAGCAGATCCTCACTTGGGACAACCACAATATCTCAGTCATTGTCAAACATACTGGGATTGGGTTACAGCCGATCATGGCTGAGAACCACTGGACTAGATGCAGCGAAGGACTTGCTTGGCCTGCAACAGGAGCAGAGGAACTATTGCTAGAGGACATTGTAAGGAGGGGATTGGGGAACGTGGTGATTGGTTAACTGGGAGGAGTCAAGAGAAAGAAGAAATAATTGGGGGTACTAATGATAATGTGTATGAGAAGAGCAAAGCTGGTTTATGCCAGTATTTGGCTTTTGACTTTCCAGCGGAAGTTCCTTGAGGATCTCCCATTTATTTTGGGCATCTTCCATTTATTTTGGGCATCTCCCATTTATTTTGGTGTCAGGTGGTTGTGCGTGCACTACTGCATTAATCTTCTCATCCTGAAGCTAGGTCACCATTTTCCTTTCTCTGCACACATCATGAGATTCCGAGGCTAAGTGTCCTTGCCAAGGTCACAGGACTTTTAAGAGACACAGATGAATCGCTTCTCAGCCTTTTGGGTAAGATCAAGTATAGTATCTGTTCTCATCAGTTTCATATCTGATATATCCCGTATCTAAGGATAACATATTAAGTGGATTTTTGGAGCAGGGAGATGGAATAGGTGCTCGCTCTGTCCGTTCCACGCATCCACGCATCCTGGAGTTAGTTATTGCACTAATCCCAGGAACGGTGCACCCCCTCTGGGGGACTTTAAAAAACATAAAATGAGGTACAGATGAGTTGGACTCACTTCTCTTGTCTCCAAATTCCACATTTTGTCCCATGCCCTCCACCACCTCCTTGGGGTACAGAAGTGCATGCTGGAGGAGGGCGACTGGGGAGGGAAGGGACAGGTGTGAGGGTGAGAGACGCTCACTTTCCCCAATAGCAAAGCCTGCAGAGCCCCACTGCCTGGAATTGTCTAGAGTCATGTGCACTGCCGTGGTGGCATTTGCACGACTGTGGTCCCAAAAAGGCTCTCACTTACATCTGGCCTTTTACAGCAAGCAGACAATTCTGACGTGTGGTTGGAATCTGGTACCCGATGCACAACTTAAAAATGAATCACACAGCCGTGTTTTCTGAGCTTCATACAGAAGGCAGATTCTGGCAGCTGGGCACCAACTCCACCTTCAAACAGGGATTACTCACAGGCTTTCTTTGAGAGTTGCTTCCTTTTCAGCCATGTTCAAACCTCTTTCCTTTTGTCTTAGAGCATGTGCATCAGTCTGGGAGATAGACCAGCAACAGACATTAGACCTGTGAGCCATGTGGACATCCTAGCTGCTAGGGCGAGGTTGTTTTTTGTGAGAACTGTACTGTGTATTGGCGCTTCAAAAACTTAGTTTTGGCTCTCTAGCTCAGAACAGAAATGAAAGGTGACAGTTAATCCAAAAACAGCCCTCTGCAGAAAGGCGGGTAACAGCCAAACGGTACATACTGACATATACAAAAGATGTCTCAGGGAAGATCCACAATTGCTAACCACAGTTGCCTCTAGAAGGGATCAGCAGAGAATAAGTTCATAGTAAATTATTTCTCACCTTATGCATTTTTTGAACATTTGATTTCACCACGTGAATACATTATTTGGGATGGAGCAGAGTGTGGTAGAAATTGCTGGAGTGGAAACCCTCAGGGTTTGGGTAACGTGGGGAAGAGGGCGTGAAGGGCTTCTGGAAGTGTTATTTTTGTTCTCTTTCTTGAGCTGAGTGTTCGCTTTGTGGATTTTCAGTGGGCTGTCCACCGATGATCTGTGCACTTGTCTCTACGCACATTATATGTTCATGAAACACTGGAAACAAAATATGTTTAAAAAGTGCAACAAGCAAAAAAGTCTGTAAGAATCAATTTGGTGGACGCAGTGATTCATCTGTTTCCTGATTTGTTTAGTTTACAAAGAGAAAGTGTGTCCCTTTGGTGTTTACTTGGTGATACGAACTTAGAGTGGAAGGTGAGTACGGCAGGCTCCTCCCTCTCCTGGAGAAGATCCAGCCTCGCCATTGGGAGAGACATTATAATGCAGTGAACAAGACAGTGCAGGTTCATTTCCTATCGCTGCTCTAACTACTTACCACAAACGTAGTGCCTAAAAACAACACCAAATGATTACTTCACAGTTCCAGTAGGCAGAATGCGCACAGTCTCCTTTCGCTTACATCAAAGTGTTGGAGAGCTGTGCTCTTCCTGGAGGCTCTTGGGAGATACACTTCCTCTCCTTCCCAGCTTCCAGAGGCTACCCACATTCTTTGGCCTCTGGCCACTTCGCCCATCTTCAAAGCACACCATCTCGACCTCTGCTTCTGTGACCATGTCACCTTTTTCTCACTGTGCCAGTTTCTCGTATTTTCTTCTTTCACTTGCTGGCGATTACTTTGAACCCACCAGGATAATCTGTCTCCTTCACTTAGTTACATCTTCAAGGTAATGGCATAACGTAAGGTACTGCAGTCCAAGATTATGGGCATTAGGGTGAGACATCTTTGGGGTGCCATTATTCTGTCTGCCAAGTATAGACAGGAATTACAGGAAGGAGAAAGGACAGTCTGTGTAGGGTGTAGATGAGAATGAGAGGCAGCAGGTAACAAGTGCACTTCAGGTGACCAGGAGGAAGGGTCAGTTGTCAGGTGGATGCAGGTGGACAGGAGAGGATGCCAGGCATGGGGCATCACTCACACACGTTTCCATGAGAGTTATCCAGCAGGCTCGCTCGCTCAGGTCTAACTGTCATGAAGGTTTTTTTTTTATGGGATGGTAGGTGGGATGATGGCAGGAGGAAAGGTAGGGACCAAAATCTAACCAAATATGGATGATGAGCGGGAAATGGGCAGGAGGAAAGAGTAGGAAAGATAGAGGGATCAGCCTGTGAAAAACAGAGTGAGGGAGGACTGGAGCATGCCCTGTGTTTGAAACACTGGCAGGCAGCAATATGGCCTGGATCAAGGAGAGGCAGTTAGAGGGAAAGCATCAAGATAAAGACTGATTAACTAAGAAAGCGTACAGCGGCAAGGCTCTGGGTAGCTCTTGCAGGAAGGAGCAGGTTATGGTATGAAAGCCAGATGGAATCTCACCATCTCTGCAGCTCCTCCACGGCAGCATCTTCAGGAGGATACGAAGTGACACATCTGCACTGAGGCTCTCGAAGCCTAAGAGGAGTGATTTAACTCTTCTAAGAGTCTTTCACATACCAAGAATGACCTTCAGACTGATACGCTTTGCAGCTTACTTAATATGCAGGAGAGGCTGCAAATGATGAAATATGACTTTGTCATCATGGTGATGCCTGCACAATTAAGACTGTTCACTTAATTTCCTCCAGGCAGGGCCAGAGTTAGGGAGGCTGTGACACTGTACACAGGGTAATAACCAGTTGAATATTATTGCTACCTGTCTTGGTTTCTTTTGTGCTGCTATAACAAAATGCCTGAGACTGAGTGATGTATAATGAACAGAAATGTATTTGGCTCACAGTTCTGGATTCTGATAAGTCCAAGATGGAGGGGCTGTGTCTGGCGAGGGCCCTCCTGCTGCATCATCCCATGGCAGAAAGGCAGAAGGATAAAAGATCTTGTGCAAGAGAGAGGGAGGGGCTGAACTCATCCCTTGTCAGGAACCTGCCCCTTCCATAACCAGCCCACTCCTGCAGTAAGGACACTAATCCATCTTTAAGGAAAGGACCCTTTGACCTAATCCCCTCTAAGGCCCTATCTCCCAGCACTGTCACAGGGAGGATGAAGTTTGCCACACTTAAGCCAGCATAGTGTCAGATGCCATAATCCCAGTATTTAGGAGATAGAGACAGGAGGTCTGCAAGTTTGAGGCCAGCCTCTGTAACTTAGCAAGACCTTGTTTCAAAAAAACACCCATTAATTAAAAAAAATAAAAAGAGGACTGGGGGTGCAGCTTAATGGTAGAGGGCCCTTTGGTTCCATCCTCAGTACTACAAGAAAAAAAAAACCAGTTTGCCACACATGAATTTGGGGACACCTATAAACAGTGGCCCCACCTGTTATATTTACTATGTGGTCGTTCTCTGGCCTATTCAAAAGCTTCCATAGATTGGCCAATGTCCATTTTCACTTCAAAGCTTATTTAATTGCTGTTTCCATAGTAAACTCTATATTCCAACTAGATTTATTTATTCTTCACTTTCCCAAATAAATCATCTACCTCAACACCTCCCTGCCTTTCATCCTGGACCATCCCACCTACCATCCCAGGAATGAAAAATACCTCCTTTAAAGTTCCGGTGTCTGAGCTTCCCAGTGAAACCTTCCCAGAATGAGCCAACATGTGCAATAGGCCTCTCTCCTTATCCATGTGACACGGCTGGGACAGTGAGGCATGATGGAGGGATGTGAACTTTGAAGTTCGCGAGTCCAGGTTGGACATTTAATAGCTCTGGGAAACATGATCCAATCCCTCGGGTTTTCATTTTCTCTACTTTATGAATGAACACACAAAAGCAAAACCAAAATCTCTTCAAGAGGCAAAATGTTCTTCCATAGCCCTCTGCCTATAGTTTGTGCCTTCTTAGGGATTGGGAAAACATCTTTAGGGCTTGTTGGCTGTGTTTGCCAACACACCCAGTTGGATATGAAAGATGATAACTCCCTCTGCCCCAGAGTGATGCCAAGAGAGCAGAGCAAGGCCGAAAGAGGGTATTAGTTGAGAATCTCCAGGGAAACAGAAATAATAGGAGACACACACACAAATATACAAGGGGATTTATTTTAAGAACCTGACTTACACAATTGTGGGAACTGGCAAATCTGAAATCTTCAGGGCTGCTGGCTGGAAAGTCTAGCAAGAGCTGATGTCGCAACCTGGAATCCAAAGGCAGGCCAGGGGTAGGACTTCTTCCTTACCAGGGACTTTAGTCTTTTCTCTTAAGGCCTTCAACTATCAACATTATGGAAGGTAATCTACTTCCTCAAAGTCTACTGATTTTAATGTTAATCAATTATAAAAAGAATACCGCCACAAGCACACCTAGACTTGTGCTTTGAATAAAAAACTAGGCACCACAGCCTAGCCAAGTTGATACATAAAGATGCTCAGTGAACGAGCTGACTCATTCTGAAACCCTAATAGGACTTGCAAATCATTTCTCCCATCCCGTAAGTGACCTCTCTTCTCCTCTGTTGTTTGCTTGGCTGTGCACAAGCTTTGTAGTTTGATGATAAATCTCATCTGTCCATTTTTGCTTTTGTTGCCTGTGATTTTGGAGTTATTAAAAAATAATTTTCCAATGTCATGAAGCTTTATCCCTATGTTTTCTTCTAGTAGGTTTATAGTATTAAGTATTTTGCTTAATTCTTTAATTCACTTTCAATTGATTTTTGTATATGGTGTGAGATAAGGGGCTACTTTCATTCTTCAGGCGGATATCCAGTTTTCCAACACCATTTTTTGAAGAAACTGTCCTTTCCCCATGGTGTGTGTTCTTAGCATCTTTGTTGAAAATGAATTTGTTGTAAGTGCATGGACTGGCATCTGGTCTCTCTATTCTAGACCCATTGTTCTAAGTGTCTATTATAATATGAGTACCACATGTGCTTTGATTACTACAGCTTTGTAGTATATTTTGAAGTCAGGTAGTATGATGCATCCCACTATCTTTGTCTTTTTGCCTAAGATTGCTGTTGTTATGCAGGGTCTTTTGGGGTTCCGTGTGAATTTTAGGATCAATTTTTCTATTTCTGGGAAATATGTCATTGGTGTTTTGATAGGGATTGCTTTGAATCTGTTGATCATTTTGGGTAGTGGGAAGATTTTAACAATATTAATTCTCCTAATCAATTAGGAACTCCCTGGGGGCAGCTGAATATTCTGGAAGTATTAGGGGAAATGATAGGGGAGAGGAGAGAGAGCCCAAGGTTCTAGAGGTGACCTGGGTGAAAGGTTCCTTGAGCAACTTAGTAGAAAGAGAACAGAAATGAGAAGAAGAGGTGGCCAGCAAGAGTTTCCCAATATTATTCAAGGCAGAGACTTCAGGAAAAAATATGTCAAAATATTCTTTTAGGAATCTCATTTTATGGTATCTTCAATGAATTCCTTGCTTGTTAACCCCAGATACCTAAACCACTGATTTTGTGGTTGCTTTAGAGAACAAAGGAGGGGGACTGTCTCCATATTTGAGTTTTGTGAGAATAAATCAACTATGGGAGATAAGGCCCAGGGGTGAGTCAGAACCCACTAGAGGCAGGGCATTAGAATAAGAACCGAATAAGAAGTCATAGCAGGGCTTGTTGATGGCCAGCAACCTAATGAGACCCTGTTTCAAAACAAAAAATAAAAAGGGATGAGGGTTTAGCTTGGAGGTGAAAAGCTCCTTGGTTCAATCCCAATACCAAAAGAGAAAAAAAGGAAGTAAAGTCTCCATCATGATAGATGGAGATTGATTTCTAAGCAGGAAATGGTACCTTCTCTACTTTATGGAGAATGGAGTTTAAGCTATTTTAAATTTAACCTTTCAGGACAGGTGACCAGAAGATCAGAGCATTTAGAGTTGCGCAGGCAGGTGTCACTTGGACTACAATACTTTACAGAATTCTGGAATGATTAAATTAGGCAGCACATCTCCAGACTTAGTACAATGCCTAGCATATAAGGGGGTTCAATACTTGGCAATAGTTATTGCTATTACCTTCATGGTTGTTACTAACATGTAATAGTTACTGGTGAACACATCTTCTCTGTCTCATCTCTGTGGTCACTTTGTAATTCCTTTAATACAGAGACAGTGTCTCACGGATCATTTCATAAAGATTTCTAGACACTTCCTACTTGAAAGCATAGCGCAGAACACCTGGGAGACACCAAGACGAATCTACTGATCTCATCTCAAATGAATTTATAATCTAAAAGGGAAGAAAAAATTCACACAGATAATTTCAATGCCAGCTACAAAGCAGCATCGCAAATGGTGGTCCTTGATTTCTTTGTCTGTCTCACACAAAGCTGTAAGTTTTTTTTTTCCCAATTTGCTGCCAACATTTCAAAATTTGAAAGTTTTACATAAAATCTGAATTTATTTAAGGTTCTCTTATAAAAGTGCTAAGGGTACCTACTGCAGTCCCAGTTTGAGTTGGTGCTCAATAATATTTACCAGATTAATAAATGCATTGAGAAATAAATGAATGACTAAGTGTAGTCACTGAGTTATCAACATAGTTTGTTCAAGTGGGCTGGAATTCTGCCCTGTTTGCCTGTTAACGCACAGTATGTTAAAACATAATATTGGCTCAACAAACATTTGTTGAGTTAATGGTGGGTCCTTTCATGAACAATGGATAATCCAAGGAATCTGTTGACTTGAAATCTCCACTAGAATTCCAAGTGGGGAATCTAAATGTAGCCTCCTGGTCCCTTGACCATAAATAACCAGAAATTGAGGGTCTACTTTATGCTGTGGGCCAAGATGAAGGAGCAGAACCAAAGAGAACATGGCTTTGTGAGCCCAACTCACAAAGATGCCTTCCTGGAGATCAACCTGGAGCTTTGTGAATAACTACATAATACTTACTGAGATCCACAAATGCCAAACACTAGGCTACCCATTTAATCCTCACAATGGACCTATGATTGCATGCATCAGCTATCTATGACTTCATTAATACTGCAGATCAATAAGCTACAAAACCCACAGTATGGGCTAATTATTGCTTCTTCATCTGAGGGCTCAAATGAGAGAAAACAGGCAATACTGCTAATTTGAGCTGGAGTCTCTCAAGTCTAGGGGTCAGTTGGTGATTGGCTGATCTAGGAAAGCTTTGATGACAGTAAGTCTGTTCCACGTGTCTCTCATCCTTACGACTGGCCCAGCATGTGCTCCGGTGCATGCAGAAGCTCAAAGGCACAGGCACATCTGGGCAAGTGCTTTTTCAAGCCACCATTTTCTATATGTTCTATCACATTTCACTGGCCAAAGAAAATCACTCGGCGAATATGAATCCCAAGGGTAGGGAAATAATTCTGCTTCTTTAGCGAGAAATTTCAAAGTAACATGGCAAATGGTGTGGAGGACTGGAGGGTGAAGAATTATGACCATTAATGAAGTAAATGATGATGCTAATCCAAATTTTGTGAGGAAAATGAAGCTTCCATAATGAAAAATATTTTTTTAAAGTTGTAGATTTGAGTTTCAAACTCAGACCTCTTCAGTTTCACTCCACATTTATTTTATCATCATCATAATTTGAAGCAATACTGATAATCTCTGATACGTCAAGGACACAAGCATCACACTCTAAACTGAAGATGTTAAACAAATGAACTCAGCCATAAGGAAGAACAAAATTATGTCATTTTGCAGGAAAATGGATGGAAATAGAGAATATTATGCTAAGTGAGACCAGCCAGTCTCTCAAAGTCAAGGCCCTCTGTTTTTCTCATATGCATGTGGAAGCTAGAGAGAAAATAAGAAACAAAAGGGACTTTAGATAATTGAGGAGAGACCACTAGAATAGTGGAAGGGGACACAGGGAGGGATGTAGGGAAGGGAAAAGGGAGAACTGATGAGTGAAACAGTTTAAATTATGCTTTGCTCATGTATGAAGGTATTACTAACCAATCTTACTATTGAGTACAACGAGGAGGGGGAAGTAGTGGGGTGGGACCTGAAGAAAGACATACCGAGACCTGTGTTCATGTCTGTTTGTATGACTTTGAACCTCACTATGATGTATAATTACAATGCACCAACAAAATCATTTTTAAAAAACCCAAACAGAGAAATCATCTTTTGTTTGTAAGAAATCAGGGATGCAGAGAGTAAAATGAATCTTTTTACTAGAACATGCTGAGTGCTTTAGTGGAGGTGGAAGGTGAGGTCGAGGGCTCTAAAACAAGCAGAGTTGGACTGTGTGCACTTAATGGAAGAGAGTAAAAAGTTTTCCCCAAACAGGTGATGTCTGAGTGGCCTTGGAAGGGGAGAGGGGCTCATGGAGAAGAGATGGGAGGGAAGGGCATTCTGGCAGAGAAGAGTGAAGCACATTGAGGGGGGGAGCAGAACACAGTGCTTGGGGTCTGGCTGGGTCCCTCGCATTCCTTGAGCACAGCCTCTCAGCCTTGAGTAGTGTCAGAATTACCTGGCATGTCGACTAAAATGGCAGCTTCCGGGATCTACCTTCATAGCTGTGGGTATAAGGTGTCTGGGCTAGAGGCCATGGATTAACTTTTTTTTTCTTTTTTTTTGCGGTCCCGGGGATTGAACCCAGGGGCGTTCTACCTCCGAGCTACACCCCTGGCCCTATTTTTTTATACTTTATTTTGAAACCAGGTCTCACGAAGTTGTGGAGGGCCTCACTAGGTAGAGAGAGAGAGAGAGAGAGAGAGAGAGAGAGAGAGAGAGAGAGAGAGAGAGAGAGAGAGAGAGAGAGAGAGAGAGCTGAGGCTGGCCGAGAACCCGGATCCTCCAGTCTCTGCCTCCCAAAGTACTGGGATTACAAGCGTGCGCCACCACGCCCAGCATGGATTAACTTTTTACAAAGCAGCTCAGTGATTCTGATGCAGGTGGCGCAGAAACCCTGTGCTGTGGCTTGGATGTGGTTTGTCCCAGCAAAGTTTCATGTGTGGAAGGTGATCCCTAGTGCAGAGTCATTGAAAGGTGGTGGGACCCTTAGGAGACAGGCAGATAGAGGGTGATCAGGACATTGGGGAACCATCCTTGGAGGGGATGAATGCCTCTCTGGAGGGAGTGGGCTAGGCCTCCAGGGACTGGATTGTTTACCAAGAAAGTGGGTGATTATTTCCGGGAATGGTGGCACATATCTATAATCCCAATACTTGGGAGACTGAGACAGGAGGATCCAAGGCTCAAAGCCAGCGTCAGGAAATTAGTGAGACCCTGTTTCAAAAAATAAATAAGTAAATGAAAAGGGCTGGAGGTGTAGTGTCTGCCCCCTTCCACATGCACTGGCTCATCCCTCTTGCTTCCTTTCTCACTACATGGTCTCTTTTGAACGTGCTTCCACGGTGTACCACTATCTACTATGTCACAACACTGCATGAGGCCCTGGCCATGTGTGGCTGCCCATTCTCTGACTTTCAGCCTCCAAAATGGTGAGTGAAGAAAAATCTCTTTTCCACCGGGTGTGGTGGCACACACTTGTAATCCCAGTACTTGGGAGACAGAGACCGGAGGATCCGGGTTCGCGGCCAGCCTCAGCTACTTAGTGAGGCCCTCTGTAACTTCATGAGACCCAGTTTCAAAATAAAGGATAAAAAATAGGGCTGGGGGTGTAGCTCAGAGGTTGAATGCCCCTGGGTTCAATCCCCGGTACCACACACACACAAAAAAAGAAAAATCTCTTTTCCTTTCGATGCACTCACCTTTGGTCTTTTGTTATGGCAATATGAGATGGATTAAGACACCCATAATTTGGGAAATGCTCTTTCTGTGAGGTGAAAGGAACAGAGAGAAGATGGGAAACAGTGTGGTCAGGTAAACGAGGATCACATGAAGAAAGATCTTGTAAACTACGTTGAGCTTTGAGTTCATTTTCTACGCAATGAAGGTCTCTCATGTTAAATTGAGAGAATATTAAGATCACACTGACTTGCTGCAAAGTTGCTGCCCCTGAATTGTGGTGTTCAGATTAGACTGAGAGAAATTTGAGTAAGAGGAATCATTTTGGAGATGATCATCAAGGATTTGGGAGACTGTGATGCATCAAATAATTTGTTCTGAATCATAGTTATAAGTTGATTGTACTCATGAGTAGTATGCTGAAAGAGTGAGTGAATGAATGAATGATGAAATAAATGCTGTATGCATTGGGGGAGATAGATAAAGACAATACAAGCACTTATGAATTGAAATTGAACAAACATTTGGCAGACTCTAACTTTTGGTGAGCTTAATGTAGATGGTAAATATTCATTCAGAAATGAATCTCCTACCTGAATTTAATCTCCTTTCAGTCCAATCCTCTTGGAGGGAGTATAGCTCCCTTATTGAAGGATTGTTAAACATAAGCATCTCCTTCCAAGATTAATTAGCCAATCTCTCTGGGTCCATCCTATTAACCTGTAATTAGAATGTAAAGATACTCATGCTCCATGACACACATTTTAATTGCATCTTGCCATGTACTGATATTACATACTCCATTGGAAAACAAGTGGGAGGAAGAGACTGACTGCAGAGAAAAGTGGCTTTGACTTCTGGCCTGTTTCCAAGCATGGTGACCTCAGTTTCCCATTCCCCTTTATCCAGTGGGCCCTGGTAGACTTCCCTGAGAAAGCTAGCAGGAGGGAGGATTCAAGGGTCTGGACCTTGTGCAGAGCAGTTTGGCCCAGGTACATTAAATAGACATATTTGTATCTTTCCTAAGTCCCTCCCCTCCCCCAAGTTAATTTCCAAAAAGAAAAAAAAGTGACTTTGATGTCACATCCACCAGTAAAAGCAATGAACTTTGGGAATGGCAGCAAAGAAATTAGTTTCCCATTTTTCAGATGCAAAAACTAGAATTTGAGAAGAGGATCAAAATCTGTTTTTTTCTGATTTCTGGTCCAATTCTTACCGTAGGAGGCTCTTGTCCACCTAAACAGGCAGGCAAGTGTAAATCCCAGATCATTCATTCTCTTAGAAGCTGTGGAACATGGGTGTATTATTACCTTCCCGACCCTCCTTCATCTGTGTGTTCAAGGATCACTTCCTGAGCCATAATATGAGAACTGATACTTTAAAGAGGTCCCAGTTTCTGTCCTCATAAGCTTACAGTCTCAGCATTAATTGAGAACTTTTATAAAATCATAATTTTTATAAAAATGGATGCGATAATTACAAACGAGAATCGTAAGTTTCCATAAATATCCTCATCTGTCAAAATGTAAATGTTCCCCATTCAGCTGGACTTCCTGTTTCTGTTCTTAGCCAACATGGGTGATGGTGACATTTCTTTGTTGGCAGAGCAAAAAATCTAGAAACAGAGTCTGAGCAGAGTTAGAAGGGGAAAAAGAGAACTGTAGTAGGTTGAAGGGAGGCCCCCAAATATATGAACACGTTCTAGTCCCCAGAACCCATGGAAGTGGCCTTTATGGGAAAAGGGGTTTTTGCAGATATCACTAATAATCTCAATATAAGATTTGATTGTTCAGAGGAATCCTGAATACAATGACAAGCGTTCTCATGAGACAGAGAGAGAGAGAGGGAGAGAGAGAGAGAGAGAGAGAGAGAGAGAGAGAGAGAAGAGAGGAGGGAATAGAGGAGGGACACCCAAACAAAGAGGTGAAGGTTATGTGAAATTAGAGGCAGAGCTTGGGTGATACAGACACAGTCAGGAATACCTATGGGTACACAGAGTCTGAGAGAAGCAAAGAAGGGCTCTTACTTGGACCTTTGGAGGGAGTGAGGCCTTGAGACACTTAATCCTGGAGAGAAGAACTCCTAGGGAACAGGTGCCAAGAGACAGGAAACAAGAGACAGCTCATAGGCTGGGGGCTAAAGTGCGACAGGCAGGCACATGGGAGTATTCATTGAAGGAGATACTCACTCTTGGGTTCATGCAAGGACATGGTCAGACATTGCAGGAACCCAAGAGTCAGCCCAAGGCATCTAGCTGGCTTCACTCCAGCAGAGGCCAGTTAAGAACAGAACTCAAGACAACGGGACTAATAGAAGATATTTCAAGAAAAGAGATGCCAGTAGTATTAAATAGTAAAAAGGCCAACAGGCTACCACTGAGAAATGAGATAATGTTCACTAAGGGCCTGAATACAATGGATGCCTAGTAGGTGTCCCTTCATTTTATCTTTTTGTCCTTCAGTCCCTTCAATGCGATTATGGCTCAGATGTGAAATGTCCCTCAGAAGCTCATGTGTAGAAGACTTGGTCCCAATGCAGCAATGTTCAGAGGTAGGGCTTTTAGAGAATGAATCATGAGGCCTCTGACCTCATCAGTGGATTAAACCATTTGCTGGATTAATTGATATTTTAGATTTATTATTATTTTATTGTACATATTTATGGAGCACAGTGTGATAATTCAATACATGTACACAATATATAATGACCAAATCATAGTAGTTAGCATTTCCATTGTGGATTAATAATTTGAATGCACTCCTGTCTGGGGGTGGAAGGTGTAGTTAGGTAGGGCATGCTTGGATACAGTGGGTCACTGGGGGTGTGCCCTTGGGGACTGTATATTGTCCTTGGCCCTTCTGTCTCTCTCTGCTTCCTGGCTGCCATGAGCTGATCAGCTTTCCTCCACCACACCCTTCTGCCGTGATGTTTTGTCTCACCTCATGCCCAAAGCAATGGAGCCAAGCGACCATGGACTAAAACCTCTGAAACCATGGTCCCAAAGAAATATTTCACCCTCTGAGTTGTTCTTGTCAGGTATTTTTTGTCACCACAATGAAAAACTAGCTAACACAGATGCCCGTGTACATCACCTATCAAAGAGGAATGAAAATCAGCAATAATCAAGGGTGCTACTGTTAACACAGTGCATCTCGTTTCAATTCTGAAAACAGCATCATTCCCATTTCAGAGGTGAACAACTGAGGCTCAGAGGTGAAAGTGACTTTTCCATGTGTTGAAGAGAGGGCTGAAACCCAGATTTCTGAGACTGTAGCTCAGTCACACCACAATGACTGAGTTTGTTGGTCAGTACTAGGCTCACCCACGGCTTTCAATTCCTGCTTTCTTTCTGAGCACCTACCAGTGTGCTCTTCACTATTTTAGGATTTGAGTAAGATATTTCTGCCTCCAGTTGACTCATCATCCAGTAAAGGGAGGCAGAGCTAGAGCTAGAGCTAACCATTTTATACAAGGAAAAGTATATGATAAATATTGAATAGAAGAGGGAGCAATCATGAGGGAACACTCAGTATCTAGAACCCTGACTTTTGGTAAACAAGAACACACAATCCATAATCCGCATGGGAATGCCCTCACTTCTACAAGAATTCATTCACAATCTGAGGCCTTTTCTACCTCAGTTGGACCAAGAAACCATCTTATAGCTCTTTTTTTCCCTCTTGTTTTTCAGTATTTAAAATACCTCCCCAGCAAGTGAGGAAATCACTTTCCACTTTGCCAATGTTTGCTTTTCAGTATTTTGAATGAATCCTCTCTGCAAACTGCTAAGCTAATTGAACCACCACCATTTCAGCTGAAAAAACATCCCGCCTTGCCAAAGAACATTTGCTTGTGTAGTCAACGTCACCAACAAGGGGGCCTGAGAAGGGAAAATAACTGATGTTGGCCTCAGTGCCAGGTGCAGAATGGAAAGTGGTGTGTTTTGTTTTGTTCTGTCTTGGGAGGATGAGGGCTGAGATTTGATGAGCCCACGTCACACTCCAAAATATATTTTTTTCTTGGTTCTAAAATGCAAAGAAGAAGCAACTCAGAGGTCAAGTGACTTGCCCAAGGTCATAGACAAGAGGGATATGGTCAGGTCCCAGGCCGTTGTCCAATCCCAGCAATGCTACACTGACTAGGGACATAGGCGAATCGTTGAAGGGCTAGGAGAATTTAATTTCCTTCCTGATATTAGAAATTTTATTCAATTAAAGGACTTGGGTTTAAGGTCAGTTTTACATCACTCGCCTGTCCTTATTTGGTTAGTGTTGTGTTCCAAATATGCCATTCAGCCTCTCATGAATATGAGGCACTTACCAAAATAAAAATACATGAAAAATAAAATAAAAAGCTTTAAGAAATATTCTCAAAAGGAGAATCAAAAATTTTCATGAATCAGATGTACTGGAGCAAAAATTCACCTACCCTTAAAAAAATCCCAATTGTTGTATCAACACATTTATAAAACTGGGTTATTTCATCATAAAACCTGACACTACACATGTGATGCAGTTAAAGGAATGTGCCAGGGACATTTTCTCCAAGTGCAAAACATACCTTAGGGACCTGAGGGGAAAACGTCTACTGATTTTGCAAGATCACTGGGGATGAGTTGAAGTTTAAGTCCCCTTAGGGGAGAAGGGGCACTGGCACTTGGCAAACTTAATTCAATTTCTTAGAAAGGGAAATATTGGATACTTAAGTGTTGTTCACTTTGAAAAAAAATTTTTTTCTGAATTAAAATTGTGCTCAGGTCAAAGCTGAGCTCTTTTTAAAAATAGTTTTATTATAATTATTAACACATATTAATTGTACAAATTAATGAGTTTGACTGTAACATTTCCATACATACATATGTCATGCTGCTCTGACCATATGTACCCTCCTATCTAATATCTTCCTTTCACTCTCCTCCCCCAGACCCCCTTTCCTTCCCTAATAGTCCCTCTTCTACTTACAGGTCATATTTTTTTAAGTTTGACAAATGAGATTATATCAGATTAAAAAAGCTTCTGCACAGCAAAGGAAAAACAATCAACAGAGTAAAGAGTCAACCTACAGGATGGAAAAAAATCTTTGCCAGCTATTCATCTGACAAAGGATTAATATCTAGAATACATAAAGCTTAGCTTTTTAATAGTTGAAAATTATCTAGGTTTAGAAAGCTGAGTGAGATGGTGCATACCTGTAATCCCAGTACTTGGGACACTGAGACAGGAGCATCACAGGTCTGAGGCCGACCTCAGCAACTTAGCAAGACCCTGTTTCAAGATAAAAATAAATAAATAAAAAGGGCTGGCTAAAGACCATCTGCTCTTTTGAAGTTAAGTGAACTCTTCTGTGAGTAGGGTTCCAGAGATGAGTCATTGAATGGCATAACCAAAAATGATCTGTGTCACCAATACCCACCACCCAGCGGGGCCCTTGGCATACAGAAAGTGTTTAATAAAGCTTACTGGACAAAAATTAGGTATATTTAAGTGACTGGGTACCTTAAAACTTTAAAATTTTCACCAAGGCCGGGTGTGGTGGCGCACACTTGTAATCCCAGTACTTTGGGAGGCGGAGACCGGAGGATCCGGGTTCGCGGCCAGCCTCAGCTCTAGCTCTCTCTCTCCCTGTCTCTCTCTTTTTCTCTCTCTCCTTAGTGAGGCCCTCCGCAACTTTGTGAGACCCGGTTTCAAAATAAAGCATAAAAAATAGGGCCGGGGGCGTAGTGCGGAGGTAGAACGCCCCTGCGTTCAATCCCTGGTACCGCAAAAAAAAAAAATTAATAAATAAAATTTTCACCTTACATTTTCTAACTTCAAACCGTCTTCTAAAGAAATCAAGAATAATATTCCTTAGAATGAGCGCATGGAAATCACTGCATCAGAGAAATAACCTATGTGTAAGACATTCAAATGCCTTGTTTGTAGACAGACGGTGAAGAGAACCTGAACATGGCGCTTACCTCTGTAAACCTCACTGGAATCCAAATCGGACTAGGAATCAATCATTCAAAGAGAGTAATAAAACCAGCAGCCTCATAGAATGGCTACTAAGTTCCAGGCACTGTCATAAGTACTTTATGTTAGTTTGCTTAACATCTACTTACAATACAACCCTATCCCCATTCACAAGTGGAGAAACTAAGGCATGGAGAGGTGACGTAAGTTGCATATTGATAGGAAATGGCGAGGCTGGGCTCTGGAACCCAGGCCAGATGGCTTCTTAAACACTGCACATGTTGCTTCTTTAACTTGTACATCAACTACCCAAATCCAGACCTACCATCCATCTGCTCAGCCTCCTTTTTAAATTTTTAAACCCAAAATAGTCTCCAAACAGTGGACTTATCCCTTTTATGTTTATTTTTATTAATGTTATATTTATCATTAACTACTATGTTCCGGAGACTACCTGAACCATCTTGAGCAATGGCCCCAGTAACTCTGGGAGACGGCTGTGCCGATCCCATTTTAGACAGAACCTGCAGGCAGTGAGGGGTTAAAGACTCCATCCAGAATCTCAAAGCCAGCAAGTGGCAAGTAGCAGGGTTGGATTTAAATTAAGGTTTTTATCTGACTCCAAAGTTGAGCTTTGGGGTTTCTTTCTCTTTTTATTACAAACTACAGATAGACTTAATGTTTAACTTATGACGTCTTGCACAATTGTAAACTAGCACCAAGTGGGAGGGGACAGTGCTAAGAGGAGCCGGCTGCATCAGTGGGTCCCCTGCTCTGGCTCAGTCCTTTCTGGGCTTCTGTCTTCATTCTCAAAAGGCAACTTCCCACACATGCTTCTCTCTCCAGACCCTTCCTGGCCAAGAGGTCTATTAAGTTGTGCTTCTGTGCTGTCCTTTGATTCTTCCCCGTCTCCTACTTTTGCGGTTGGCATTCCAGAGTCGGTGTGTCGGCATGGGGTGGACGGAGGTGTCCCCGGCGTGAGTGTGCATTTGAACAGACCCTGCTCGGGAGGATCTATTATGACTCAGAGCACTTGTGGGCTATTTCCTTCTTCAGCTGGCTCTCCTCTTCCTATTGTCAGCCTGCTTCTCAAAACCATTGTCTGGCTTGCAAGTGTGTTTAGGTCACTGAGCAGGGCTATAACCTTGCCCTCGTGTCAAGGGCAATGGTGACTGGAAAGGACTGAAGTGGACCAGGGGCCCAGCTGGGGAGGGAGGACTCAGGGGACAATGGTCTGTATGGTGGCCCATGGACGGAGTTA
This sequence comes from Glis glis, assembly GCA_004027185.1. Taxonomy (NCBI): domain Eukaryota; kingdom Metazoa; phylum Chordata; class Mammalia; order Rodentia; family Gliridae; genus Glis; species Glis glis. The sequence continues at coordinate 47,179 of PVJS01005187.1, forward strand.
TTTATATAAGTCATGGGGCTGCTGCATTCCAAAAGGCCTAGTTTCCAGATACTGGACAGGTGTGTGTGTGTGTGTGTGTGTGTGGCGTGTTTCTAAAAATGAGCATCCTTAGAGAGACTGCAGGTTTTCTGCTGGCACAAGAGGAATGTTTCTGTGACGGGGCCACTCCTGTGCCCCAGGCATTTTACCCTGTCACCTGGATGTCACTTGTGGTCTTATGACCCTTGAGGTCTAGGAACGGCTGGCTAGATTCTGAAGCTTTTCCCAGGATTTCTGAAAAATCTTGGGGGTCTTGGGTCTCAAGGTCATAGCTGGCTCCAAAATACTGCCTTTCCCTGGGCAGGCTGTGCTCTTCACTTTTGTTGATTTCAAATGTGGAACTCAACCTTTTCGGAGTCTTCTCACCTGCCTGATGGGGATGAATGTCAAGGTCAGCCAATTCTTCTCCCTCAGCTGGCTTGTCTGTTCACTCTGTGATCCTGGCCTCTAGCATGGGCTTTTTCACACTGTAGACGATGAAACCCTCTTAGTGTGATAAAAGGACCTTCATGTCTTCATCGTGTAGATTTGGAATTTGAATGCTGGGAAGATCTGTGCTGTTGATCTGATGTTTGAAGACCCACATTCCATGGCCTATACAGTCATGGTTCATCTCATTTACTCTCACCACAAATACAGTAAGAGAGGTCAGAGATGAGGGCTTGGGCTTTATAGTGGGTAGAACTATGTTCTCCAAAATGATATGTTCTAGTCCTAATGCGGGTGCCTGTCAGTGTGATCTTATTTGAAAATAGGGTCTTGGCAGATGTCATGATATTAAGATGGGGTTACACTGGAGTAGGGTGAGCCCTAACCCAATGACTTGTGTTCTTATAAAAAGAGGAGAAGACACACAGGGACACACAGGGACATCACAGTATAAAGACAGAGGCAGAGATTGGAGCCAAGGGTCTACAAGCCAAGGAACATCAATTTGCTGGCGGCCACTAGAAACAGGAGAGACTCCTTCAGAGCTTCCAAAAGGGGCCCAGCCTGCTGGCACCTCGGTACCCAGCTTCTGACCCCCTGAGCCAGGAGAGAATAAACTTCTATTGTTTTAGGTCACCCAGCTTTTGTTACTGCAGCCCCAGGAGGCTAAGACAAGCTCAGAGGGGTTATAACTTTGCCTCTGGGCACAGTGAGGTCAGGGGCCTGGGCAGGATGTGCTAAGTGATGAACTCCTGCCTCAGTCTTAAGCACAGGAGCCCTTCCTACCAGCCTAGTAGGAAGCCAGTCCTGCGCTGCCCACTGACCTGGGACCCCGGCTCCATCCCAGCCAGCTCTCAGCCACTGCATTTATGTTACCTGGGAGCAAACTTAAGCTCTGGGAGGGAAACGGAATGAGCAAAGCCCCTGGTCGACTTCGGGGCAGGGGCTAAATGGCATCTCACTTTCTTCTCTTTAAACTCTGCACATCTTTTAACAATCTTTAAAAATAAAGTGTTACAAAAGTTGCCCATTCTTTGAAGATGCATTGAAGTACTGAATCCCAGCCCGGGGAGAGCCTTTCCCTGAGGTGGGCCTTCTCCCCGTCTCTCTGTTGTCACAGCCACACTCAATTTCTGTTATTCACAGTTCATAAACATCTTTCCAGACCCACCCCAGACATGCCACTTAGCACGTGGACACATCTCCATGCTGTATAGAATAGAATATAGCAGTTTGCTTCAAAACATGGTATATAAGGAAGATGCTTTTAGATCAGTGTGTATATTTGTGCCTCCCCCCAAAACAAACTGTTGAGACAGTGTTCTGCTGTACAGATGGACACTTTTTTCACATCATGGGCTCGGGAAAGGGTGTGTGAGCAGCTTTCAGGGTTCGGTTGTCTCTGTAAGGGGACTCCTGGGGTGGGTTCTTTGGATCAAAAAGGATCAAAAGGGTTGGGGTATATTAAAATTTTTTTGTGGTACTAGGGATTGAACCCAGGGGCATTCTACCTGCAAGCTACACCCCTAGACCTATTTTTTATTCTTTATTTTGAAACAGGGTCTCACTAAGTTGCAGAAGGCCTCACTAAGTAGCGGAGGCTGGCCACGAACCAGTGATCCTCCTGTCTCAGCCTCCCAAGTACTGGGATTACAAGTGTGCACCACCATGCCAGGCTAGGAATATTAAAATTTTAATCAATAACTCCATATTGTATTTTACAATAATATTTGACAACTATTCCCAATTATATTGCTAAATTATAATTTTCAACCATTCTGTAAATATTTAAAAATTGGCTGTAATAATTTTGTTCTCCAAGAATTATTTTTTTCTGATTCTCGTCTCTCTCTCTCTCTTCCTCTCTTTCTCTTTCTCTCTCTCTCTCTCTCTCTCTTTCTCTCTCTCTCTCTTTCTCTCTCTCTCTCTCTCTCTCTCTACTCTATATAGCAACCAGTTCTTTTTTGGAAGAAACAATAACTTTGTAAATCTCTCACTGGTAATATGTAGACTAAAACAAAGTGCTGCCCTGTTTTATAAATCCATCTCTCTTTCTTTGGGTTCTGAAGCCCAGGAATCATATGGCTTGAGTTTGAATCCCAGCTTGGGCTCCTATAAACTGCGTGACCGTGGGAAGGTGCAGAGCCTTTCTGAGTTCTGTGTTCTTCTCTGTGCAATGGGGTAGTGCTTGTAGCATTCTCATTGAGTTTTGTGAGGGCGGAATGAGGCAGGAGGCATGACGAGCTCAGACACCGCCATGCTTATAGGAAAGCTTGCAGTTTTCTGTAATTGCTATTTGATGCTTTGGGTCTGCTTTTAGCAAGTTCCTGGAGATCCTGGTTCTACACAGAAAATGATGTGGAAAGAACTAGAGGAGTTAAGGTGGGAGGGACTTGTCGATTTATTCAGCACTTACAGGTGGCCTTCCATAGCCACAAACTCCGCATCCCTGGATTCAACCAACCTCGGATTAAAAATCTTAAAATAAAAAAAAAAATCCAGTTGTTCCCTGAGCGCTACGTCAAATCCACACAGGAAGTGATGTGTGGGGACCCTGCTGTGGCCTCGCCATGTCACGGCCCCTCGGTCTCTCACCAGCTCTGGTCTGCTGAGCATAGCTGGCTTGTTTCCTGTTGGTGTTCTGTGTAGTTAGGCCTACAGTGATGGCGTCTGTATCAAGCATCAACAGACTTTTTTCCTTGTCATTACTCCCTGAACAACATAGTCTACAACTATTTACACAGCATTTATATTGTATTAGGTATTATAAGTGATCTAAAGATGATTTAATATATATGGGAGGATGTGCATAGGTTTTTATGCAAATACTACACTGTCTTATGTAAGGGACGTCAGCAAATACAGAATTTTGGACCCCAGAGAGTCCTGGAACCAATGTCCTACACATAGCAAGAGATCACAGTATTTATTTTCTATGCATAGGTTTCTCTTCCAATGGAAGGAGACTGTGGGTCTCGGGGTCAATGAAGAGGAAATAGAGGCAGGCAGCTTCATGGGAGGAGGGCTGAGCTGGCGAGCTGGAGGCGCCTCTTTAGTCAATGGTACTGTGTTGTCAACAGGCCCTTTTTTAAAAAATATTTTGTAATACTTTATTTATTTATTTTGTGGTACTGGGGATTGAACCCAGGGGCATTCTACCTCTGAGCTACACCCCCAGCCCTATTTTTTATTCTTTACTTTGAAGCAGGGTCTAAGTTGCAGAGGGCCTCACTAAGTAGCTGAGGCTAACCGCGAACCCGGATCCTCTGGTCTCAGCCTCCCGAGTACTGGGATTTACAAGCGTGGGCCCCCACGCCCGGCAACAGGCCCTTTTTGTCTGTAATTCCTGAGCAATGCTTCTCTTACTCTTTTTCGCCCCCTCCACAATACCTTGCTCCCTTGTGGAGGTTAAGGCTTTCTGGGGGTGCCGTTCTACTCATCTCTCTGACAAGGGAGGGGTCCCAGGAGGGACAGTGACCCCATTCCCACCGGGATTCATGTATTCCCTCACCGGCTGCTTACTGAACATCCTAGCCGGTCCCTTCATGGTCATGGATGGCACTGTATGATCAAAGGGGTCCTGTCCTCCTGAATTCAATGTCTAGTGAAGCGGCAAGGATAGACACACGGTAAGCAAATAAAGAAATGTCAGAGGAGAACATCCCGAGACCTGCCTTTGCTGCTGTTTTATTCTCAATTATGGACACATTGAGCGATGGGGATAAGTGCATTTCTCTGTGAGGGTCAGATGAGCAGGATGAAGGGGCACCAGGTGGCGTTTCAGAGGCAGAAAGTAGATGTTGGAGGTGACAGGGGATATTTCCTTTCCTTTCATTCTTAGTGACCAGTAGCAGGTTTCTCATCGGACTTTATTTGGGACATTGCTGGAAATCTACACATGAATTTAATTTCCAGCCCTCAGCCAAAATAAATGAGTTACCCAATATCATTTTCTAAAATTTATTTTTAGTTGACCAATGGAATGCCATGTGTATATTGTGCACAATATTTTATGTTATGTTTTTCTTGTTTTTTGGTGCTGGGGGTTGAACCTAGGGGCATGCTATTCTTTTTATTTTCTAATTTGAAACAGGGTCTCATTAAGTTGCTGAGGGTCTCACTAAATGGCCGAGACTGGCCGCGAATCTGTGATCTGCATATCCCAGCCTCTTAAGTTTTGGGATTACAGGACTGTGCTACCACACCTGGCCAACTGGATTTTTTTTTTTGTGGTACTGGGACTTGAACCCAGGGGTATTCTACATCTGAGCTACATCCCCAGCCCTATTTTTAATTTTTTTATTTTGAAACAAGTTCTCATGAAGTTGCAGAGGGCCTCACTAAGTAGCTGAGGCTGGCCTCGAACCTGCGATCCTCCTGTCTCCACCTCCCAAGTACTGGGATTACAAGCATGCACCACCACGCCTGGCAACAGGATGTTTTAAAGAATATACATGAGCCGAGTGTGGTGGCTCACGCTTGTAATCCTAGTACTTGGGAGGCAGAGACCAGTGGATCTGGGTTCGCGGCCAGCCTCAGCTACTTAGTGAGGCCTTCCGCAACTTAGTGAGACCCTGTTTCAAAATAAAGAGTAAAATCAGGCTGGGGGAGGTAGAATGCCCCTGGGTTCAATCCCCTGTACCGAAAAAAAAAAAAAAAGAATATACACATTGTGGAATGGTTAAATTTAACACATTCTCATATGCGTTAGCTCACATAGTTATATTTTTTTTGTGGTGAGAACTATTATCACCAGTCTCTGCATTTTTCAAGAACACAGTATACCACCAATAACTATAGTCACACTGCCGTAAAATAGATCCCTCGAATGCATTACTCCTATGTTTCTAGTTGTAAATATGTCTTTTGACCAATACCTTCCCATTCCTTCCTCTCCCATAACCACCCGAGCCATTCTACTCTCGAACTCTCTGAGATCTACTTTTTTAGATTCTACATGTAAGTGTGATCACGCAATATTTGTCTTTCTGTGACTGGCTTCTTTCACTTAACATAATGTTCTCCAGGTTTATCCATGTTGTAGCAAATGACAGAATTCCATTCTTTTTATGGCTGAATAATACTCCATTGTGTGTATGTTTGTGTGTGTGTGTGTGTGTGTGTGTGTGTGTGTGTGTGTGCGCGCGCCATTTTTTCTTTATCCATGCATCCATTGATTGGCATTTAGCATGATTACACATCTTGGCTATTGTGAATAAAGCTGCAATAATCATAGAAGTACAAATATGTCTTCAGAATACTGATATCAAAAATGCCCCTTTAAAGAAAACTTTTTTTCCTGTCTAAGCATCCAGAGTTCTCTTCCACTGCTTATATCCAAGACCCCCAACTGAGAGGCATGCTAGGTGTCAGTCATTGTTCCAGCACACTAAACTGCATCAACTCCATCCAACAGGACTGCCATAGAGGTGACTTATCTCCATGGTAGAGGCTGAGAAACCGAGAGTGTGAGAAATTCAGCGAGAGGCTCCACATCTCCCAGCTAGACGAAGTCGAATGCAAATGCAGGTCCACTTGGCTCTCAATCTTTGCCTCCCCAAATATACCATCCTTTTATATGTTTCCTACTTTAATTGAGGACTGCTTCTGGCTATGGAAAAAATAGACTGAAAAGGGAAAATAGGACTCCTAGCTTTAGGAGGAGGATGAGATACAAGGAAGGTTTAAGAAACTTGGCCTTGACCTAAGACAGGTGTGAGTTTCCATGCAAAAAAAACCCAGAAGCCAGGTCCATGTTGCTTCCGGACCATAGAGGAAACCATAGTGTTTGAGGATCCTCTCTGCCTGCAGTCTCCCTTTCCCCAAAAGGATGTGCCATTTTCTTCATATCCATGTTAATTTAAACTAACACATGAATGTCAAACTCATTCTCATTAATTTTAATTTTATAACATTTTCCTCCATCCTGTGTAAAAGTTCTCTCAGAATGCTATAATCTGTTCAGCTCGGGTGCATTCATACTGATTATTTAACCTCAGCTAATTTTTTGACGACTTTCCTCCAAAGCTCCTATGTGCACGTTCTGCAGTAACAGCATTTCCAGGGCAGTAATCAAGATTTCTTGTGATATGACATCTCTTTCCATTGGGTCTACAGCTTTTCATTATTTTACCCTTTTTTTTTCTTTTAGTAGGTGGGAGCTGAGGCTTTAAATTGAACATCAGCAAGGAAGAAAAGCTTAAATTCAGACCGGGAACAAATGTGCATGTCCCTGAATGGGCCATGTCTTTGGAGAACAATGAAACGTATCCTGAAATTAAAAAAAAAAATTTGAACTGTGATCAAGAGGGGGGATACCAGATTTAGTTTGAAATCTTGGGCTTTTGGATTCATTCCTTTTTAACCTTGGAGAAGTCATTTAAGTGCTCTGAAATAGACTTTTTCTATTTTTTTTAAAATAGAGATTAACTTATGTAATCTACAAAAGAAGGATAATAGCATATAGTTTCACAGTTATGAGGATTAAAGTATGCAAATGATTCGACCAAAGCCATATGGGAAAGCTGGGCTTTAGAGCCATATATATCCAGCATCAGAACCCTGTTAACTCCACAAGACCATAGTCAGGAAGATTCTTAGAAAGCGAGGGCGTGTCAATAGTGGGTGCGGAGACTCCCTGGCCAGTGTGACCACCGGGCCTGAGAGAGTAACCAAAGCCCCTGTCAGTGACCTAGGCTCAGGCCATCTGTACTTACCAGTCCTCAGAAATGCAGATGTCCAACTTCCTGAGCTAAGGGCTTATTCTTCCCCTTTGGTTAAGTCACCTAGCCACCTGTCCATCTGCCCACCCATCCATCTGTCCACCCATCCATCTGTCCACCCATCCATCTGTCCACCCATCCATCCTCTTTGTACTGAGCTCTTTGTGCATAGCAGGTACTATGCTGTGTATTGAAGGAGCAATTCTGGGTAAACTGACACTGTTCCTTTTCTTGGAACTTACAGTTTAGTGGGGTCTCAAGAATCTTTAATATGATGATAGCACAAATATAAATTGTGATGAATGCTATGGAGAAAAGTATCTGTGGCTAAAAGAGCCTGTAAATCAGGATCTGACCTCCTGTTCCCCAAGGGCATGATGTTTGACCTGAATAGTGGTGGGCACTACTGGGGAGGTGGGGGAGAGAGAGGCAAGGACAATTTCTGATAGTGGGATGTCCTGTGGAGAGGACCACAACCTGACTTTTCAGTTCCTCCATTGTTTCATCCTCCCTCCTGTCCCTGCAGGACCAAGACTTAGCAGCATAGCAGTAAGGGGCCAGGCGAGGGAGGGCAGGCCAACCCACACACACTGAAGGAAGGTAGTGCCTTTACCTTAAGAACATGGGGAAGCCTGGCAAGGGTTTAGCGGAGGGTGAGTTGATAATCAGATTTACATTTTGAAACTGTTATCCAGACTTCACAGAGACCGGTTGGGGAGCCAAGTCACAGGGAGACCAGACCTGAGCCCTGCATAGGCACTGCTATTGTTCTCGTGGTCATGCCAATAGCAAATAACACCCTGAGGCTGATACCCAAGGCCAACAAGAGGAGCCAGCAGAAGAGACCGACCCTACTTGAGCACGGTGTTCAATGCTTTACTGACTGCTACAGTAGGGATGTTTTTGCCCTCAAAGGCTCATGTGTTGGCAGCTTTGCCCTCAGCATGGTGAAGTTGAGAGGTACCACCTTTAAGAGATGAGGAGGACTAGTAGGAAGTCCTTAGACAATCGGGGTCCACCCTTGGACGGGATTGCGAGACAAATTTCCTGCTTCCTGTTTGGAATGTGCTCTCTCCCCGTTCAGTGTGTGCCCTGTTGCTATGATGTAACACAGCCAGAGAGGTCCTCACTGGAGCTGAACAGAGGCCTGTGCCATGCCTTGGGCCTGCAGAACTGTGAGCTAAGTAAACCTCCTTTCTTTATAAAGTTAGCCTGCCTCAGTTATTCTATTGTAGTAATGGAAAGCAGACTAATGCACAGACAATATTAGTTTCCTGGGGATGCCATAAAAAAGTTTCACAAATTGGGTGGTTTTAAATATCAGAAATTTATTTTCATAGTTCTTAAGAATTGAAGCCTAAAACGAAAGTGTCAGCAGGACCATGCTCTCTCTGAAATCCCTAATGGAGGTTCTGTGGCCTGCCTGTCTTTTAGCTTCTGGAATTGCCAAATATCCTTGGTGTTTCTTGGCTTGTAGATGCAACCCTCCAACCTCTGTATCTGTATTCATATGGTGTTCTCCCTGTGCATCTCTGACTCTGTGCGGCTGTCTTCTTGTATGGATGCTATCATATAGGATTGGCTTCTATCTAATGACCCCATCTTTACTTGATTGCATCTATAAAGATCCTGTATACAAATAGGTTCACATTCTTACATACTGGAGATTATAACCTCAGCATATTGGGTGTGGCTACAATTGAAATTATAACATGGACATTAGTATTCTTGGGCTTTGCAAAAATGTGCACGGGACACCTCCTCTCTGCTTTTTCTCCACTTCACCATCCCTAGTGACTGCCGCCAGGTACCGTGTGACTGCCATGTGCCCAAATGCTATGCTTTATGGACAATACTCCCAGCTGTCCCCTGGGGAGGGTGTTTCCATCTTCGGTAGCAGATAGGGATGTGGAAACACGGAGAGAGTGAGGAAATCTCCCATTCTGCAGAGCTGGGAGTCGCAGGTCAGCACTTGTGCTTAGACTGTGTTCTGCTTTGTTTTACTCAGGAGCCCGGCCTCTTTTTTTAACTTCTCTGCATCTCAGGAAGGTGAAATCCTACCACATGCTCCCTGAGCATTCAGCCCCCTCCTGCAAAGAGGGATCTGGGGTGATCAGTGGCGCATCCAGAGGGGCCTCACTTAGAAGTCTTCACGGGAACCGGTCAATGATCAGGGATTTCTCCTCTTCTCAGGCTTTTCAACTAGCATAGTCTGTAATTAGCTTTTGAGTAATACCACTCTCTGCCATGTTCTAATTGTTAAAAATTATGCAATCAAAATCTTCATTAAAATAAGTGTACTTCATTATTGGTGTAATTAGGTTTAAAAGATAGAGTTTTAGGGAAATTAGATCTGCTGTTTTCTTCTCTCTCATTTCTTTTTCCTTTTCCTTTCTTTTTTTCCTTCCTCCCTCTGTCTCGAATTCTCTATTTCCTGTATATGTGAGGTGCGTGCGTGCATGTGTGTGTGTCTTTGAGCAAATAACAGAGTTGTACAAAGATATTCAGCCTCTTCACTGCAGATGTATTGTTGGTCACATGATAATACCACTTTCATCTTTTGGAAAATTTATTTATCGGTGGAAAAGATTTTGCATTGCCCTAATACAACCACTTGAAAAAAGAAGAAAAACCAATTATACTTGATTTTACATTGCCTAGGTCATGCCTCAATCACTTCATTTTTGCTTCTTTTTTTCTCCCTGAAGTCCCTATTTTACCTTCTTCAAAGAAGTTGGATATGGTAGAAGAGTACAGATGTTGAAATCAGAGGACTTTGTTCAAATCCTGATTCAGGAACTTTCTTACTGGCTTAGTTTTATGTTTCTCTTTCTCTGTCTGACCATCCAGCTCACTAATTTATTTGAACTCTCATAAAAAAAAAATTATCAAGCACCTTCTTATGATGTATTGAGCATTGTCCTAAGTATCAAGGACAAAGCAATAAATAATGAATCTGGTCTCAAAGAGCTTATACTCACATTTTGGTGTTTTACTCATTTTCTGAGATGCCTGATACCTATTTCAATCAAGTATCCATGATGAGTTTTGTCATCCAAATCCATAGCTACCACTATAGCCAAATACCTCATGTAGTTGACTGTCAAGATCTTTTTGCTACACCCCCCTTTTGTGTTCACCCAGAATCTCAGTGTGACCTTATATGGAACATGAGTCTTTGCAGTTATAAATAAGAGATGATGAAGCCATCCTAGATCACGGTGGGCCCTAAACCCAAAGACTGGTGTCCTTGAAAGAAGATGAGAGGACATAGTGAGACACAAAGAACATCATGTGAAGCCGAAGCCAGTGTCAAGGAATGTAAGGATGCCACTATAAGTCAATGATTGCGAGGAGCTGGAAGAGGCACGGGAGGGCGCCCCCTACGGACACTGGAGGAACTGCAGCCCTGCTGATGGCCTGTTTTGGACTTCGGGCCGCCAGAACTGTGAGAGAACAAGTTAGTGTTGTTAAAGTCACTGAATTTGTGATGATTTGCTTCAGCGGCCTTAGGAAAGGAACAAACCACTGTCTACTACTTCCATATCCATTTCCTGCTCAATAAGAACACACACCCCTCCGATGGCAGAAATCTGGGTGTCGTCTCCCTGGGTTTCCCCAACGTAGCGCTTTGACATGGAGATATTTATTATACATTGCGGCAATAAATGCAATGATATATAGTTGGTAATTAGCTTTAATTTGAAACCACTTCACAACAAATTAGAAATTTGTAACAACCACAGAAGAAGTGTGAATGGGAGAAGTGAATAATTATATGCAATTTACCTCCCACTATTGTTCCCGCCTCATGATAGATTCCTTCTCCCATTAACTTCAAGTTCTCAGTCAATTATTTGGGTCAATTCATATTCTTTGGAAACAGTTTGCATCTTTATTCAAATCATTTAAGCTTCATCTGAAGGAGTGAACTGATTAAAAAAACATTGAAATAAAAACAATTTTGAAACTGCAAGTAAATAGGAAATTATTAAAAATAACTTGGATAATGGATTTAGGTGAATGTAATTTTATTTTAATTTACTGGCAGAGGGATAATTGTTCGATTATTAGAGCACACAAAAGGAAAGATAATGTGACTGTTCACTAACAAACGTTTCATGGAGTAATTTCTTGCGTGTGGATTTGTCAGGGCCGAGTTCTGTGACTAAGTCCCTTATTTTACTGCATTTTTACCTTGACCATTTATTCAAAAATAGTTCTTTGTTGCTTAGGTTGAAAAAAAAAGCTGTTATAGATAAAATGCCATGCAAGAAAAGGAAAGAAAATTGTTCTTATCATATAAAGTGGTATTAGCTGAAAACGAGAAAAGGGGGATTAAATTATCAAAGCAACTGAAATATGGGAATTTCAAACAGGGAATTAAATACATCGATTTTTCCCACTGCGAACATCATCCATCTTGGGTACTATATACAAGATTACACATGAAAACAGCTAACGAAGTGGAATAGAACATACCCAACATGTATTAGAAACTTTTTAAGTTCCCAACATTTTTTCATGCATCTTTCTCTTCAGTGGGGATCACACTCGTCAATTCTGAATTCCTGCAAACTCCATGTTGGCAGGGCTCAGATTAACAAGGGCTGACTGCATATGCAAAATAGAAAGGTAATATCCGGACACTGCTTCCTTGTTTCTTTCCTAATAAGTCATTCCCAGATGGCGAGTTATACTCCAGAGACTGGAGTTTTTCAAGTTGTGTTAATTTTTTTCCATCTTACTTCCTGCTGATCGATACTGCTACCAAAAGCTGCTTTCTGAAATGAATACAATTTAGCTAATGAGGAAGCAGCCAGCACTTCTGTTTGAATTATGGATCGTGTGTGGGGAAAGAGGATTCACCATATGTCACTTGCATGAGAACGAGGGAAAGAACGATTCACGCTATTATTTTATTTTAGCCGGGATGGCTTAAGTTGTGGCTTTCTAGATTTGGTGGCTCTTTGGGTGGGTGGATAAATAATGTTTGTGCGTGGAGACTTCCTGCCAACAAAATGTCACCACCAGTGGCAGTCAGGAAATGGGGGTCTGATCTCTGCTTGTTTTCTTGGGTAACCTTGGTAAAAGGAGGGCAGGCTTTTCTGAGCCCCCTTTTTGACTAGACTTCAACCTTGACCTATAGGGACTTAAATAAAAACTAGCAGTTTCCAGTAGCTCAAGGTTGCATCCCTAGGATGACCCTAGCGTCCCTTAAAGTGCCTGAGAACTCAGGATCACTGAAAGAATATATTATTTGTTCCAGACAACACATGAGGATTGGGCCTTGATTCCCAGCCAACTGGGGAGGGTAGCAACCTCACGTCAATAAGTGCCAATTAACGAACCCAGGTCTTACATGAACCATGACCCCTTTCATGGTTTTCATAATTTTTCATTTCCCTGACCCAATCCAACCCCTTTCTCCTTTCAACCTCTCTCTTTATCTTTTTAAAATGCCCAGTCACCTCTGTAGAGGTCAAAGGTGAATTAAGTTCACAATGGCACAATGAACTCTTTTTTTATTGCAATAGTTATTACTGATTAAATTCTGTCCTCACCACTTTAGTCTCTGGCTTTGCATGTCTTTGAATGAAGCCATGGTTTTCTTATATGGAAGAGGCTGATAATCACCAATTACTCTGGTGTTTTCTAATTCAATATTGTGATGGTAATATACCATGAGCAGTCTATGGGATACCTGGATACCTTGTAAAACCTTATTTTGGAGTGTGTCTGTGGGAGTCTCTCCAAAAGATACTAGTATTTGAGTTGGTAGACTGAATAAAAATGATTCACCCTTGTCAATGTGGGTGGGCATTATCAAATCCATCCAGGGCTTGGATAGATAAAAAGGCAGAAGAAAGACAAATTCACTTTCTCTGCATGAGCTTGAATGCCCATCTTCTCCTCTTCTTGGACATTGGAGATCCTGGTTCTCAGGGCTTCAGATTCAGAGACTTGAACCATCAGCTTTCATGGCTGCCAAGCTTTTGGACTCAGGCTGAATTACTAACAGCTTCCCTGGGTCTCCAGTTGTCAGATAGTAGGTGGTAGGACTTCTCAGGTCCCATAATTCCATGAGCCAATCTCTCAGAACATAACTCTTTCTATCTTTGTATTTCCACATCTATCCTACTGGTTCTGCTTCTCCAGATAACTCTGACTAATACACATATATTACTTGTCAGGGGTCTCTGAGGGCAATAATGGTGATTTCCATGTTAAATTTGCTACTCAACACCTGTTCCCTAGAACTCCCCCTACTCACTCAACAAAGAGAGAGTTTGCCCATGTGAAACTTCCTCATCCAACTGAATAAAACTTTACTTTGTCCTTTTCCATTACCCCCATTGGATAAATATTTCAATTTCTTCACAGTTTTACAAGGTAGGGAACAGAATCCATTGGGAGAGCTCAAATGTAGAATAAAACACTAGCTTTATTGCTTGAAAGTCAAATTATGTGGAGGGCTCCCTCCTACTCTCCATAGAAAAAAATCAGCATGCATAGGGGCTCATATTCCATTGGTATGATAAGAAACAGTAGAGCTATCCCTGGTGCCACTAAGATTTCCTCAGACTGCATCAGCCTGAGAATTAAAAATCAAAACAAAACATGTTTAGTTAGACAACATTGTCTGTTGGTCAGGTGGTGGGGTACAGGCATCCTCATACATTACTGGTAAAAAGTCAAAATGGTACAAACCTAAAGAGGGGAATTTGGCAATGCTTATCAAAAAGTGCATGCATACTTACTCTTTGATCTTATACTCACACACATAGGGTAAATATCCCAAAATTAAATTGGGGAAAAACAATATAAAGGAAATGTTATGGTTTGGATCTTGAACGTCCTTCAAAGGCCATGCATTAAAGGCTTGGTTGCCACCCTGTAGTGCCATTGGGAGGTGGTAGAGTCTTTAGGAGGTGGGGCCTAGCGGGAGGAACTTAGGCCATTGGGGGTGTGCCCTTGAGTGGGATATTGGGACCCTGGCCCTCTTTCCCCCTTTTCTTCTTGGCCACCCAAAGGTGAGCAGTTTTCCTTACCACATACTTCTGCCATGATATGCTGCCTTGTCACAGCCCCAACGCAATGTAGCAGTTGAGCATTACAACATCACCTGAAGTACCCAGGGAGAGGAGTCACTGCCTGTCAGGGCTAGTTGATCGCTGGACAAAAGAGGCCAGGCTGCAGGTACAGAATAGAGGCTGGAAGAATTGCAAGGAAATAGGCTGATCAGCTCATGATTATGAATGAATGTGCAGCTCCAGTCCCCCAGAAATGAAGAATTGAGTCACATCTCCAAGTCCTGCTGATAAGCCACCATTACCTGCTGTATGGATGTTGAGGAGGCAGATAAAGGGTACCAGTCACATCCTAGGCCTAACTATAACAGAGGAAGCTCTAGTTTGTTCCACTACTGCCCCTTTAAGGAATTGCCCCTCTAAAACAGGAGCTGAATGAAGGAATCATTTCCACTGACATTATGTACATATTTGAGAAAACCAATACCAATCTCAATATCGTGTATGGGGAAGGCAAGGAGTGGGAAGGGACCTGGGGGAAAGGTCACCAAATGCTGTGTGCATGTGTGTCACTATCACTATAAACTACATTATGATGTGAGACTGCAATGCACCAATAAAAAACAAAACAAACAACAACAAAAACAACAAACAGGAGCTGGAGGACCATGGAGGGATTGTTGCTGGAGCGTTCGTGAAGTGTGTCTGTGTGGTGCAAGGTGTGGATGGTGGTAGCTGGAGTGTGCTACTCAAGTCTAGCTGCTTGGTCCTCTTGCTTCCTCTCTCCTGCTTCTTGTACACAAGCAAAGAGCCCCTTGGCTTTCACGCCTGATTTCTGATTGCCGGTTACTCACCTCAGCTGTTCATTATCTTTTTGCAGTACATCACTGGTATTTTGCAATAGCCATCTCTTATGGAATGACTTATCCCCAAATTTATATGCTGAAATCCTAACAGTCTGTGTAGCTATAATTGGAGATAAGGTCTGTAAAGAGATAATGAAGATTAAATGAAGTCGTTAGGATGGGGTCCTAATGCAATAGCCCTGGTGTCCTTATGCAAAGAGAAAGAGATGCCAGAACTCACACACTTTCCACATGCCCAAGGGAAAAGGACCATGGGGTGACACAGTGAGCAGGAGGCCATCTGCATGCCCAGGAAAGAGGTCTTAGGAAAACCAACTCTGGCTAGGTATGGTGGCGCACACCTGTCATTTCAACACTTGGGAGGCTGAAATAGGGGCGTTGCAGATTCAAGGAAAGCCTCAGTAATTTAGTGAGACCCTGTTTCAAAATAAAAAATAAAATAGGACTGAGGTGTGGCTTGGAGGTAGAATGCTCCTGGTTTCAATCCCCAGCCCCTCCCCCCAAAAAAGTGGATAGGAAGAAAGGAAGAAAGGAAAAAAGAAAGGAAAGGAAAGGAAAGGAAAGGAAAGGAAAGGAAAGGAAAGGAAAGGAAAGGGGAGGGAAGGGGAGGGGAGGGAAGGGGAGGGGAGGGGAGGGAAGGGAAGGAGAGGAGAAACCAACTCTGCTGACACTGTGATCTTGGACTCCCAGGCTGTGAAAGGATAAAAGTTCTGTTGTGGAAGCCACCTGCTCTCTGGTTTTCTGTTATGGCCATCCTAGAAGATGAGTATCCTTAGAGTTGCTATTTCCTCCAGATGTCTCAAAAGCTGGATGCACCTGTTTTTACATGTATTCTTTCCTTCTGTACTACTCTCCCAGTTCACCTCCAGTAAATGTTGTCACAATTAACCACCATCTTCTGTAAAAGTTCTCTCTCTCCTTCACCTGCCACCAGGGATGGAGCCCTCTTCCTTCCTGCCAGGCGGTGGGCCATCCCTCTCCACAGCCACTTCTCACTGCCCACCTTATCCTTCCACTCCTGTACAGATTGTTGCAGGATGGATTTTCTGGAAGCAGGTGCTGAGGTTGCTGCAAGATTCTTATTAGGGATGAACCCTTGGATAGGAAGCCTGATTGTCAAAGGAAGATGTGAACTTCATGCAGGTACATAAAGTATCAGAATACATAATGGGGGGTTCTGGAGCTAGGACTGCTTGTCAGAGAATCCTGTGTTGGTCCCAAGTGACAAAGCCTTCCTACTCCTACCTTGCCCATTCTCCAGACATGGGCTGCCCTGGAAAGGGCATAAATTCAACTGAGGAGGCTCTCTGCAGAGAGCTAGGCATAGACTGAAGGCTGGCCACTGGCAGATATCTGCTGACCATGCTCCTACAGCTGGGTAGCAAATTCTTCCTTGTGAGAAACATGGGTATCACACCACGGTATTTACCTCTGTCAAAACCCACAGAAGCCATTCTTGATGATGAAATGTTTAAGAGCATTCCCTTTGTGATGGGGAAAAATACAGTTTTCTCTCTTAATCCTACTATTTGGCATGGTACTGAAGTTACCTGGTAGTGTATTATGGTTAGGAAAAAATAAATAAAAGAAATAGGATTGTAAAAGAAGAAATGAAATTGTCATTACTTGGAGGTAATTTCTCCGCGTATGCAATATTGTGGAAAATGGTATGCTCTAACAGGGCCCACCACTATCATCTCAGATTCTGCTTAAAGTGTGTCTGACACTCCTCCCACTGAGAGGACATATCTGAGCTCCCTCTTGTTGAACACAGGAGGGGATTTATGACTGCTCAGACCAACAGAATCTAGCAGAAGTCATGCTATGACTCTCTCTCTCTCTCTCTCTCACACACACACACACACACACACATTTATTTCTATTTTTGGTACTGGGGATTGAACCCATTGACATTCTACTTCTAAGCTATACCCCCAGCCCTTTTTATTTTGAAACAGGGTCTTGTTAGGTTGCTGAAGATCTCACTAAGTTGCTGAGGCTGGCCTCGAACCTGCAATTTTCCTGTCTCAGCCTTCCAAGTACTAGCATGACATGAGTGCTTCACCTAGCTATCTTTTTTTTTTGTACTGGGGATTGAACCAGGGGCATTCTACCTCTGAGCTACACCCCCAGCCCTTTTTTATTTTTTTCAGATAGGGTCTTCCTAAGTTGCTGAGGCTGTACTTGAACCTGCAATCTTCCTGTCTCAGTATCCCAGGTACTGGGATTATAGGTGTGCACAGTCGTGTCTGGCTTCTCTTTTTCTCTTTATCAGTATGCTCACTTTTGGAATCCAGACACTATGTTGGGAGGAACCCAAATCACATGGGGAGGTCACATGGGATGTTCCAGAGGAAGGCCTTAGCTATGGTTTTACCTAGTCGTTCACACCAACTGCTGGCAAGTGAGCAATACTTCAAATAATTCCAGTCCCAAGATTTCCTGCTGAGGACATTGTAAAGCAGAGACAACCGTCCTCATACGCCCTGTGTGAATTCCTGACCTGCACAAACCCTGGGTTATAAATTCTTATTATTGCTTTAGGCCACTAGGTTTGGGGATAATTTGTTACGCATCAATAGATTGATACAAATGTTGAAAGAACCTATTTGTAAAATATTAGAATCAATAAGAATTTAGCATGGTTGCTGGACACAAAATCAGTATAAAAATCAGTTATATTTCTATATACTAACAACATCTAGAAGTCAAACTTAAAACTTCACACTAGCATAAAAATATAATTACCTAAGAATATATACAACGAAGTCATACAAGTTTCTCAAAGAGGCAATCACAAAACTCTATTCAAATATACCGTAGACGAAACAAGGGGATATGTATTATGCTCACAGATTCATAGAGCCAATATGTGTAGATATTAATTCTCTCCAAATTGATTTATTATGCTATGCTTTCCAAAATCACAATTACTTTGTAATGTGATGAGCTGATTCTAGAATTTGCAAGGGAATTGCAAAGGCTAGGGATAGTCATGGCCTCAGAGAAGAACAAGATAGTTCTTGCTCTGCAGATTATAAAAGGATTTTCAGCATTGGGTT
>PVJS01005188.1:0-65326 GCA_004027185.1 Glis glis
TTATACTTTATTTTGAAACTGGGTCTCACGAAGTTGCGGAGGGCCTAAGGAGAGAGAGAGAGAGAGAGAGAGAGAGAGAGAGAGAAAGCAAGAGAGAGCTGAGGCTGGCCGCAAACCCGGATCCTCCGGTCTCCACCTCCCAAAGTACTGGGATTACAAGCGTGCACCACCACGCCCGGCTTGACCTGACCCCTTTTCTACAAGCATAACAAGCCCTGAACCTCTCCCTTCATCAGCTTCCTTAGGAAAGTTCAAGCCAGAAGGACAGGAGAACTTCAGCAAACAACTTCTGAAGACACATAGAAAGTGCTGATGAACAAATCTCACATTTAATAAAATCCTGGCAATTCATTGAGATTAATCAAAATAACTATAGAAACACCAACATTGTTTCTTTGCCCCAGGGCTGCAATCATTTCTAAGGAATGAAAAATGGGTACCCAGGGACACAGCTCCCACCAACCAGAACCCTTGAAGGCATTTAGAATGTGAGTCATCTTCTCAAACTCTTTTTATACATCTTCTTTTTCCTCTCAGCAGCAGTAGTCTATTAGTTCCATCCCAAACATCATTCTCTCCTTGATATGGACAAAGAAACCTAAAATCTTACATTTTTGTCCCCATGCTCGGCCATCAATGTTACCATTATCTCTATGGGGCAGGTGCATCTTTGGGGGAAAACATTTTGTCCCTTTAACTCAAGAAGCAATAAAGCAAACAAATAAAAATATATAGGTATCCTGAGATTTGTTTTTCCAATTGGTTTAAGATTATACAGGGATTTTTTTAAATTACTATTCCCTTGCCTGGACTATTACTCTACACCTGGATTTTCACAAGGCCAATTCATACCATTCAAGCTTCTCATCAAGACTCAGTGCCTCCTCAAGAGGACAACCCTGACCAACTTGTCTGAGATAACCATCCTCCTTCACTCCCTTGCCTTCTACCCTACTTGCTTGCTTTATTTATTTATTTTAAATCCTGTTATTACCTGGAATTAAAGGCATGCTGTTTACTATAACCCCCGCCCCGAATATAAGCCCTCTAAGAACAAGGATTTTGTCTTGTTCATACTTGTGCCTGAAACAATACTGCTACACAGAAGTTTCTCAATAAATATATGCTCAGTGAATGAAGTAAAAGATGATTTGAAGCAAATGGAAAGGTCACATGACCACAACAGTGGTTTCTTCACTACAGTTTCCAACTTTTTTCATTTCAGAATTACGTGTAAATATGTGTTAGTTTTTCATCACTGTGAACAAAATGTCTGACAAGAACAATTTAGAGAAATCAAGGTTTATTTTGACTCACAGTTTCAGTTCACAATCAGCTGGCTCCACTGCTCTGGGCCTGATGTGAGGCAGAACGTCATGGCGGAAGGGTGTGGCAGAGGAAGCTGCTCAGCTCATGGCAGCTGGGAAGCAGAGAGAGGGGGAATGGGCCAGGGACAAGACGCAGTCTAGTCCCCAAGGATGCATACCCAGTGACCTGCTTCCTCCCACTATCCCCTGCCTGCCCACAGTTTTCACCACTTTTCAATAGTTCATTCAATTTTTTAATCCATCAAATGGATTAATCCACTGCTGAGGTAGGAGCCCTCATGATCCAATCACTTCTCCAAAGCCCCACCTTTGGACACTGCTGTGTTGGGGACCAAGTATTAAACACAATGTGTTTTTTTGGGGGGGGGCATTCCAGGTCTAAGCTACAACAAACTACATAGTAGAACTCATTTGTTTAAAAGCTTTTGTTTTAGTGTTTAGATTACAATCAGAATCGCTTTAGTCACCTGAAAATCATCTTACAGACAGCTTAAAAATACAGAGATAAGTTTTTAAAGAAATTATTCATAATCCTACTGCCAGAGAAAACTAATATTAAGAATTTTGGGTATGTTTAAAAGTTTTGAGAACTTCTTTATCTTCTCAAAGCATTTTATCTTTCAAATTCTTATGCTGTAGAATTCTTCTAATCTGTTCTCTGAACTTTTAAAAATCTGTTCTCATAAATTTGCCATATTTGTCGACTTTAAAATCACATTTTTTTAAAACTATGTTTATTGTTCGGTAAGATTCCTGTTATTTCTGCATGGGCAACCAGTTTCCCCTTAAGAGTCAGGATTTGATTTTTTTTAAATATCAGTTCCTCCTTTCATTTCCTCAAATTTTTGGATGATGAAATTGCCAAGAAAACAAGTCACAGACCTATCAGATGTCCTGAGGTTAGTTGAAAATGAATGTCAGGATACATAGTCAGAGGCCACCATCATCAAACGCTTACCTCATTTAGTCTTGTGAGTTTTCCCACCACTGTGGATATGCCAACACTGTAGGTATGCCGATCATTCACCCAGTGATTAATTATTGAAGACTTATTGTGCCAAACACTGTTTGAGGCACTCAAGATGTCAAAATATAGCAAAGAGCATACTACTCAGGAGAGGCACACCAATTAATTCCCTTACAAATATTTATGGAGTATCTTCTACCTACCAGGCTCTGTGTGAGACCCATAAGAAGGGAGGAATCATGATGGCAACAATACAGATACACTTGGGTTTAAATCTATGACAGGCTAACTTATAAAATGCTGAACTGTTTTCTTCATCTGTAAACTGAGAATAAAACTCACCTAGAGGACTCTTATTAGGTGAAGATAATTAAATTATCCAAGGTACTGGTGATACAAAAATGAACAAAATAAATACCCCATTCTTAAGATACTTGAAGTTGAGTAGATAATATGCATAAACGCTCATTACTTCAATAATACTCCAAATGTGTTGCTCTAATATAGAGGTTCTTCAACTTATGATGGGTTTACATCCCTATAAATCCATCATAAATTGAAAATATCCTAAGTTGAAACTGCATGTATATGCACCTAACCTACCAAACATCATAGCTTTGCAATACAGTGCACTAAAGACTATGATTGTTTACCTTTGTGACCACATGGTTGACTGTGACAGCCCCTGCCACTACCTCACACCATGAGAGAGTATCACACCACATATCAACAGCCCAAGCGAAAATTTATAATCCAAAGTACAGTTTCTATTGAATGCATATCACTTTCACACCACTGTAAAGTCAGAAAATCAAAACATCTTAAGTCGATTCATTGTAAATTGAGGACCATCTGTACTATGTGTTAGAAATGTAATCAACCATTCTACTGAATGGTTAAGTTTCTTTATATACCTATGGCTGCTAACATAGTATCTGCTGGGTAATGGCATACTCAATAATTGTTAAATGGATGAACAAATAGGTGTCTTAAAAGTAACTCACTGTTCCACAATAACACCCTGAAGTCATGAAATTCTCTACCAAAGGCAGAATACTTTTACTTCCAGAAACTTTATTTTGTTATCAGTCAGCCTAGCTTTTTCTTAGTGTTTTACCAGCTCCAGCCTTGGTTTTCTGTTTTTGTTTTGCTTTCTCAATTTGCAATAGAAATCATGAAAAGGCAAGCAATTCCATCCGAACAAGCACAAGAGAAACAGTGCGTGGTTGAGTTCCTGGCTCCTCGAGGAAGCAAGGAGTGGAGCTTTTATAGTGTGGACAGGGGCTCACACAAATGTACTGACAGCTATTGCTCATGGGTCAGGATTTCTGCATCTTTGCTGGCAACATGCTTGATGGGTGTGGTGATCTGCTCAAGCAAGCTGGGTCTGTTTGCACTTAGCTTCTGGGGGTGCTCACTATCGCTGTCCTGTTGGTCAGAGCATTCCTCACATACAAAGTTGCTGCGAGAAAGAGAAAGTCCCTTTACAAGCTTTTCAGGTTATCTTCCTTCTCATTAAAGATGGAAAACATAGTTGGGAAATCAGTCTTCCTTATTCTGTCTTGCTTTTAATATTAGCCATTAAATTCTCTTTTAAGATCTTAGGAATTAATGAACTGATTCCTTTCTGTGTATAAAATAGGATTGCAATATATATTATCCCCAATTTTTCAGGTTTTTTTAAATAAAGGAGGTTCAAATTGGATCCACTGTGTAAAAATCACATGTTGGTGTCTTCTCTGCACTTGAAATTAGTAAAGCTCCTTTGCCCAGAAATAAGTAACAGTTTGGCAACTCTGGAAATGTTTGCATATTTTCTTCTGTGCAAATTGACTTCAGAAAGAAAGACAGAAGGAGCTGGGGTTTCTGGTTTCTGGGGTATTGGAAGCTAAAAGCTGAAAGTATAAACAGTGACTAACACATTAGTCATAGTATGCAGCTGTTTCCTAATAAGACAAGAAGTAACATGATTAAAATGCTGCAGGAAAATTAGACTAGACAAAATAAAGAACATTTTATCTGGAAGAGTGATTCAAAGTTAGATGACCCTAGAAAAGCATGCAGCTTGAAGAATATTTTATTGCTATACAGCTATCCATGAAGTTACTTTAATTACTTTTTAATTGTCTTCCTTAATAAAAGTTAAGTGGATGAGATGATTTTCCAAGGTCTCAAATTTCTAGAAGCTTGAGGCTTTGCATATTTTCCATGTGTCCCCTAGAGGGCAGTGGTGGCCCAAAACACAGGAGAGAGTTTACAATTGGTCTCTGGCATCCTCTCTGGCGCCAACGTGCATTCCAGACCCTTCACTCAGAAATCTGTCTGCTATGAGCAAGTTGGCAGTGACAGGTTCATTTCTACGTACCTAACTAGTAAAACCATCAAATATTAGAAAACAGCATGGCATGAAGTTTATTTTTACAAAGATTGAAAAAAACATTGTATGAAGTTTATATTTTATGTTTGTGTATATAACTTAACACACGCATACCTAGTTGGTCCTTTTGGTGTATTTTCATGCATTTTGAGGGTAGAGAGTAGTGTAAGATGGTTGGGAAAAGGTGACAAGATGTGTCAAGGCAAAGAAAACAATTTTTTTCTTTAGTTGGAAATTGAAACAATCCATAAGTATTACCAAGTGCTCGTTTATTCTTTTATTTACTCAGGAGTTACTAAATGTGTAAGAACCATTATATTGCATACTATATTTGGTAATGTATGGGAAAAACTACTTTTGGATGCTTATAACTCATAAATGATAATAAATTACTTTATATAGGAAAGGATGACAGGAAGGTACCCAGCTTGGGAATTTTGGAAATAATGTAATAAATATTTTTTGCTGCTTTTACAAATGTTTTCGATTTCTTTTGGAAGACTAAAGGTCTAAAATTTTTTCCTGTTCCAAAGGAATGTATGACTTCATGTTTGAAAGGTAACAAGGAACTACAGGAAGCTTCCTAGATAGACAAAAGGAACAGCCTGTGTTCTCTTTTAGTTAATATCACTTTTTAAATATTTCATTCTGCTCAGAGACATTTTTGTGCAAAGAATGCAACTTTCAAAAACACCTTTTTTGCAAGGTTGACCTAAAAGCTTCCTGTAATACCTGTGAATTTATCTTCTGGGATCTCTCTTATTGTATTCGTATTATTTGCTGATTAAACTTCTTTATTCACTTTCATCTTGTGAAGTTGGGAATAAGATGCAAACCTCAAGTATACAAATAAAAAGATTAATGTCAGAATTATAATTTAGTCAATATTTGCTGAGCCATTTGGGTTTCTGTATGGAGCAGAGGGCAATGAAAGGTGTCTACTCTTACAGCCGTGGTTTGAGAACATTCCTGCCATAACTTTTGGTCAAACCAAATGGTGTGGTTTGTCTATGTGATCATTTGTTTAGGCAAATTGTTTGGGGTGGAAATTAAATATATTTGCAATACTTCCTGGCAGAATTCTGCCATCACTTCGGCAGACATGGTGTATGTTACAATCGAAACTTTTTTGAGATGTTAGAAAATCTCAATAATTCAGTCCCAACAACAGGGCTGGCAATTATTTTTGATGGTCTAATTCTAGATTAGGAGTGATGTATTTGTTTAAGGACATTGAAATTGGTGAATACTTTAAGTGGCGTTGCTTTAAAGAGTTAAGAATGCAATCATAGTATTGTCGGTATATAGATTATGCTTACATAACCAGATTAAGTCAGGAAGGGGACAAAATTGTAACAATTGGACCAGGAACCATAGCATTTTTAAAAACTATTTTGACTTGTCCAAAACTGCCCAGACCAGTTGTTATTTCCAGGGGTGTGGTACAGCAACTTAAGAATTTATCAAAAAATTGAAGCTTTTAGAGACCTAAGTGTAAAACTTCTTTAGAGGAAAACAGAAAATTGTGACTGAAAAAGACCAAGACTTTCACTTTTTTTTTTTTTTTGGACATACTAGGGGTTGAACTCAGAGGTGCTCTACCACTAAGCTATAACCCTAGCCCTTTTTAATTTAATTTTTATTTTTGAGACAGGTTCTCCCTAAATTGCCCCAGCTGGCCTTGAACTTGCCATCCTCCAGCTTCAGAGTCCCCAAATAGCTGGAATTATAGGTGTGAGCCACCATGGTTGACTTGCAATTATATTTAATTTATATGGAGAAAAATACATACAATTTGCTACTTTCTAAAGTGAAACATTTTGCCTTCCCCTATGTATATATGCCAATTTTATAAATACCCCTGACTTTATAAATACTCCTGACTTTATTTTGCATTTGCAGCTCGAGATGAGCCTATAAATGGCTACTGTTAAACCATCATTCCTCTCTCCTCTGCCATTTCTGTACACTGTGTTTAAAAGGAAAATATAATCATTGTGCATATTATGCTATATTATCCATTCTAGGAAAGTGTCTCTTTTTTCGTTGGAAAGGGTTATATTGAAGTTCGCAGATATCCAGAAGACTTTAATTTGGGTTCCAGAAAAGAACTACAGATTGCTAACTGCATACAAGCTAACTGCTTATAGGCTTTATAATCAGCAGACATTTTCTAACTTGCGACTCATTTTGATAATTTCCACTCACAACAGTTCTACCATTGCATCTCAGGTGCAAAAAATGGCCAATTCCTTTAAAAAATTATAAATGTTCACTATATTTAGTAGCATTGCAAGAACATGCTAATACAATAATCACCTATTTTGCTAAGAATATATAGCTTGTAAAAGCACTTTCACACACACAGCAGTGCATTTGAACTGCACAGTGATCCTAGGTGGGTTAAGTCCAGCTCTCAGAATTCCAGAGCTTGGGGAGTTTCCCAAGGTCACATAATCTGAAAATTGCTAAGGCGATTCCTAGACAAGCTTTCTCACTCTGAATCCAGATCTATGTGACATTCTAGTGAGACTGTATTTACTACATGGTTGTATTCATTTTATTACACAAGGCAGCCCACTTATATGGTAATGTAAAATATTCACAATGGTGCTATTATTGTGTGCTGGGCAATGCACTCAATGCTCAGGTATTATTCTCCCCCTTCTTAGAGAGAGGAAAAGCAGAGCCTCAGCAAGGCTATAGAATACATCCAGGAGAGTCTTACAGCCAGCAAGTTGTGGGGCCAAGGTTCTGATCCAGTTATGTCCAGCCCCAGAGGCACAGTGCCTGCCCAGAAAGGCACTTTCTTTCCAGTGTTACTATTATTCTTGACTGGCCATTCTTCCTCTAGTCATTTCATTTTAAAACCCTGTTGGGCATTTCCATGTTTACTGTTTCTCATTGCAGGATGTTTTCATTAAGTGCAAGGTTTTCTACATATTACCATTGATCTTGATGTGGGCTATTCTGAGTATAATTTGCACTGCATGTCACAGTGCCACTTGAACATCAACAGAGGACCGTCTGAAGTCACCCATGAAGCTCCAGGGCCCTTTCATAATGACAGCCTCACACCCCCTTACTTTGGTTGGTTGAAGGTTGGGAGACAAAGGAGCTGGGTGATTTTCTGACTATAGGACAGTGTTGTTAACACCCTCCCCACCTCCCAACCCCAAGTCAATATAAAGTTAAGGAAAAGGCAAAGAGTTTGAAAAAGACCACAATCTGGCTGGTCAGGATGGCAGTAGAGCATCTTCCTGAAGAGGTGATAACAAGCTTATGGATATTAAAGGGGATAAGCAATGGAGTATCAGCCAAGAGGTAACATTGGCACCCAAGGGGGTGACCAAGCTGCCAGTACTGCCCAAAAAGCCACAGAAAATACAATCCAATTGTAATCACTCCTAGTTTGTTATGGCTTGGACTATGATTGCCCATAAATAAGAAAACATCACATATATGGTGGGAATATGATCCAAAAGGGATATAATTTAAACCTCTCCCATGAATATTTACAGTGTAGATGTTCCGTCCAACCAAATAGATCAAACTCTCAAATGGATACTACGAATATGATTTTCAGATAAAAAAGTCATTTATTTGACCCAATATGTTATGACACATGGAGATTATTAAATTTCCAGTTCTCTACAGGGGTATTTTGTTCCTGTGAGTAGCTTATTTACAACAGGCAAAAAATACGTCTGACTACAGACGTCAGACTCTGTTTTATTACTTACGTAAACATACTATTTGATTAAATTCAACAGATAATCAATAGGGGGTTCTGGTTGTCACATTAATTGCCTTCTATGGAAAGTCTATGGAAGCATCATTTAATTAGATTTTTCACTTAGTACTTATCAGAGTATAAGAAATGCCATCATAGCTTTTTGCACATGGTAATGAAATCATTGGTACATTACCAAGATTAAATCACACAAGAATGTCTACCCTTCTGTTTTCCTTCCTGCTAAAATTATCAAGCTTCTTACAGTACCACCTGTGATGATATGCAGGCTATGCAGAATTTCAAAGTTTTCCACACCTACCAATCTCCATGTCAGAGCAAAATGGAATTTATAGTCTAGTGTTTATCATTCTGGCATTTTAGAGCCTAATAGCTGCTTCTTAAAAACATTAATGCATCTACCTATAATGTGTATTCAGTATGTGCAGTGAATATGTTAAGTCTTCCACCTATTAAATCTTGTTTAACTTTCAGAGAAACACTTTGAAGTTTCTTGCCATTATACAGATGTGGGAGCTTAGGAACAGGCTGCATAGGTGGAAAGAGCCAGGATTGAGTCTTCTTTCTCATTCTCAGTTCCTTCTAGTTTAATTCACTTATTCTGTAGTTGCTGAAACAGGTCCAGAGAGGTAAACTGTCTTTCCAACGTGCAGGCAAGTAGAAAGCAGCAGAGACAAAACTAGCATTCAGGTTTCCTGACATCCACCTGCTATCTTAATTGCCATGAGCCATCACTGTAGGGCTGAGCTGTTCAGCTTCCCCCCCCCCAATTTTGTTTCAGCATATAGCAGCCAGGCTGAGAGACATGTAAGCAATATCCATTAGCACTATTGCTTGTGATGTGTAGAGCAATCACATTTTTAATGAACTCTGTCAGAGTCTTTGCTTGTCTGCATAGCTTTTAAAGTGATCTGGAGTAAATCTATTGGTCTCTTAGAAATCAGCATTTGGCATTGTTCCTCAAATGATAGAGTTAGGTATCTGCGGATTTTGCTTTCTCTCATATCTCTAGAAACTTTCCCCAGAGGATACCATATTCTAAGTCAATCCCTGTTTCATACTCAAAGTCCCTATTCCAAGATCAAAAACCGTGACTTATTTATAGAGCTTTCCATTGGAAACAACATAAATCTGGCATGCCTTTCCTATGCTTTAAATGTCCATGTAAGCATTTTATATCAAATGGGTATTGAATTTTGTCAATTGCTTATCAATATCCGTTGGAATGATCATATGGTTTTCTATTCTACTAATTTGGTGGTTTATGCTGCTGATTTTTTAATGTTTAATCAGCCTTGCATTTCTGGTCACTTGATCTTGGGGTCCTGTCCCTTGTACATATTGTGTATTCTGTTTGCTGGTATTTTGCTTAGGATTTGTGGATCTGTGTTCATGATACCTTGGTCAGGTTTTGTCATGAGTGATCTGGGCTTTATCGTGAATTCAGATGTGGACACACAGGTGTTTACGTATATAAAAGGCATCGAACTTAAGATGTGTATATTTTACTATATGGAAATTTCTCCCCATTCAAGTATAATTTTTATAAGTCATTCAGATGGCTTCATCTTGCCTTCAATCCCAATTGATTAACAAGGCATTCAAGGCTCCTGTGTGCTTGGGCAGCTAGGTAACTTTTATTACTTCATCTTGTACCATGGTCACATAATATTACTCAAAACTAACATAGTTTCTAAGAACTACCATATTCTTTCATACTGGCAGGAATGACTCTCCTCCATAACTATCCGTCCACCTGGAAAAATACCTTTCATCTTTCGAGATTTGGAATAAATGGTGTTCCTTATAAGACAATTCCTGAAAGATTAAGAACACCTTTCCAGCCACTGGCAGAATAAATTGGTCCCTTCCTGGCACTGCCACTGAACTTCACACACAGTGCTGTGCCACATAGAACAGGTGACTGCGTGTCAATTTCTCTGTCTGCTAGATAAAGTGTTCTTTTGAGTCTTTCTCATCTTTGGGTATCTAAGGCCCAACAGTACCCAACAAGAGTACTTGATAAATATTTATTGAAGAATTAATGCTCCCTCCAATACAAAGTTGGCAGAAGGGGAAGATTATAACAGTAAAGTTGTTACCATTCTATAAAATGAATAAATGAATACCTCCTTCTAATTAAAGGATGGGGAAAAGAGAAAGATATGGTATAGTTATGGTTACATATTGTTGCATAACGAATCAATCCGAAATTTGGTGGCTTAAAACAATAGCTATTTCATGTATTTGCTCACAATTCTATAACTAAAGCAGGGCTCTGTGGGGACAGCTCAGTACCATATAGCGTCAGCTTGGGGTGGTCATCTGGGTCAAGGCATTCCCCTGGCTTGCAGGTTGGTCCTGGCTATCAGCCATGAGCTCAGCTGAAGCTGTTTTCTGCGGCCTGAGTGTCATCCACAGGACTACTCCCCCTAACTAGGCGAGGCTTCTCCAGAATGGAAGACTTGGTGTAGTTCAACTTCTCGAGACCAGAATGGCTTCCCCCAGGGTGCAAAAGCAGAAGCAGCCAGGGCTTCTTGAGTACTGGGCCCAGAACTGGCACAGATTCTCAACTACACTCTGTGGGTCAAATCAGGTCACTGGGCCAGCCTTTCCAAGGAAGGACCACGCAAGGACACAAATACTGGAAGAAGGGTTCACTAGAGGCCACCAATACCAGAGTGAGGATGCTACCATATCAGTTATAAAAATGAAATCATTTTTATTTGAAACTCCTACTCTGTTGTCTGTTGAAGGTGTGGTTGATGGTTGATATTTTGTGAGATTTTCTTGAAACAAAATGTTTTGGGAACTCCATATCCATCCAGTGTTTTAATTCCAAGTTTTGCCTTATAGATCAAATTATGCTTATCAGAAAATTAAAAATTTAGCTCCTCTGATTTGTGCAATATCATGGTCCCAACTCCTTTTGAAACTAAAACATTTTTCCCTTTGCAAGAGGGCTAACTCAGAAGCTTTGGGTTTCTAGAACAAATGACAGTTTAGCCTTTTTATGCTGGACAAATTTTTAGAAAAGTTAGTATCAAATTAGCATTCCTCGTAAAATGCTCTACTCAAGTGACATTAGTAAGTCACTAAGAGTAAAAAATCGGATGTCCCCCCTAATCTGTGGGAGCTAGACAGAATGGGACTTAGAAGGGAAGAAGAAGAAATCTTTAGATGGACAAAGAAAGTGACCTAACTGAGGGAGTTGGGAGGGGGGTGGAGGGAAACACACTATAGCACATGATGTACATACACAAACCTATAAGACTCAATCACTATCCGGAGCATGAAAGGGAGGGAAGGGGGAGGGAACAGGGTAGGTTTGGAGGGAGGGCTAAATGTGCAATGTGTGCATGTATGATGTTCATACCCTGACATATATCAAAATGTATAATTACAATGCACCAATAAATGAACATAAAAAAACCCCAAAATTTTCAGGCTTTAATCTTATGCATATAAAAACAGAATCTAGTTTCCTGTGATTTCTTTCCTTTATAGATGTTTGACTTTTCTGCCTCCTTTAGTTTGGCCTTAGTCTTACTGTTCCTTGTACTGAGTCTTTTAACCACATGTCCTGAGGACCCATTACTGACTTTTTAATCAGATTAATAGGGGGATCTGTATCTGTTTATTCTGGCAAAGCACAGAATAAACCCTCACAGTGGTGTCTGCTCACAGTAATTCCTTCTACTTTCAGCAGTATTGTATAGTGAGTTTGAGTTTGATTTTGATTTAGACTTAGGATTTTAGCCCTTGAGTGCCCTTTCGAAAGGGTGTGACTGTGTAGGAATGAATCAGCCTCTCCATGCCTCAGCTCTCCCGGCTATATGTGCTACTCATCTTCTTGTCGCTGCGACAAAATCCCTGAAAACACAACTTGAATGAGGAAAGATTTATTTTGGCTCATGTTTTCAGGGGTTTCAGTCCATGGTCAGCTGGCACCTTGGTTTCTAGACCCATGGTAAGGCAGAACATAATGGCAGAAGGGTGTGGCAAAACAAAGCTGCTCACCCCATGGAGAAAGAGAGCTTGGAAGGGGCCAGGGACAAGATACATGCTTCTCAGGCACACCTCCAGTGACCTACTTCCTCCAACCAGGCCCCACCATCCACAGTTTCTACCACCTCCCTGCAATGCCATCAAATATGAATCCCTCAGTGGATTAATCCATTAATGAGGTCAAAGCCCTAATGGTCCAATCACTTCTCAAAATCCCACCTCTGAACATTGCTGCATTGGGGACCAACCCTTCAACACATGATCCTTTGTGGGTCACTTCATATCCAAGCCATAGCATTGTCCAACGGGAATGATAACAGTACCTCAGGACTGCCACAAGGATTCAATGAGATAAAGCACCCAAAACACTGAACAGAATGACAGCGATGGAGTAAGAAATAAGTAAGCTGAGCGCAGTACTGTAACCCGAGTATTTAGGAGGCTGAGACAATTTAGTGAGACCCTGTTTCTAAATAAAAAATAAAATAGAAGCTGGGTGTGGTGGCACACGCTTGTAAGACTTGGGAGTCTTGTACTTGTAAGGCTTGTACTTGGGAGACTGAGACAGGAGGATTGCAGGTTCGAGGATAGCCTCAGCAATGTAGTGAGACTCCCAGTAACTTAGCAAGACCATGTTTCAAAACAAAAAATGAGCCGGGCTTGGTGGCACACGCTTGTAATCCCAGTACTTGGGAGGCTAAGACAGGAGGATCGCAGGTTCACAGCCAGCCTCAGCTACTTAGTGAGGCCCTCTGCAACTTAGCAAAACCCTGTTTCAAAATAAAGAATAAAAAATAGGGCTGGGTGTGTAGCTCAGAGGTAAAATGCCCCTGGGTTGAATCCCCAATACCGTAAAATAAATAAATAAATAACATAAAATAGGGCTGGGGGTGTAACTTAGAGGTAGAATGCCCCTGAGTTCAATCCCCACTACTACAAAAAATAAAAAAGAATCAAATAAGTATATTGAATCGTTATTAGTACGGTTGAACAAAATGTTATGCATACTCTTTTATTTATTCAAAAGTGATTGCATTTATGTCACTATCGCTATGAACTACCTTATGATGTGAAACTATAATGCACCAATAAAAGTACAAAAATGGATTAATAAATGACAGATTATCCATAAACTTCCCCCACACACACACACACTTACTTATATGTGTCTATGCTTGTTAGTATTTGATTCAGGTTGGTTGGTTTTGAGGGTGGGAGAAAGGACCATCCACTAAGGTTTAGTGGTCATTTCACCAGACTGCACCAAATTGTTTGGGAACAGTGGAAGTCACTCAGAGCAGTACTGCCAGCCTACTAACAAATGAGGCTGTGATAGTAGCTCAATGTGTCAACTGAGAAACTTAATGATTTAAAATTATTATAGATTTAACAAAATATTCAAGTGAAAAAATATTTCATCAACCATAAGAGGATATACTTAATTTCCATGAGTGTGACATGGTTCTTTTCAAGCTATAAACAAGCTTGGTGCACGAGTGGGTTCCTATCCCTTTGTAGTTAAACTCTGCCCCTTCTGAGTATCTGTCCCTGACTTGTGTTAGACCACAAATTTAAGCTAAGGAAATGCTTCCTAATGCTGAATAGGCTTTTTATATGCTACTCTGATTACAGTGTTTTATAATCAGCATTACTGGTATACATTGGACTGGCAAATTTTTTTGGGGGGGGCAGGTACTGGGGAATGAACCCAGGGATGTTCTACCTTTGAGCTACACTCCCAGCCCTTTAAAATTTTTATTTATTTATTCATTTATTCATTCATTTATTGTTATTTTGAAACAGGGTCTCTCTAGGTTGCTGACAGTCTCACTAAGTTGCTGAGGCTGGCTTCAAATTTGCAATCCTCCTGTCTCAGCCTCCCAAATACTAGGATTACAGGCATGCACCACTGCACCTGGCTGGACTGGAAATTTAAAGGGAAAGTATCTGTGCTATGTAATGATAGCTGGCAATTATCTGTGGTTTGGGGTAACCAGGATGGATACTCCTTGAATAATTGACCACAGTGACCCATATGTCTGCCCAATCAGAAGGAAGCGCCCTCATTACATGTTTGGCATGATTGATCCGTACCATACGCTGTCTTTATGTTATTTACTCTCGGGGCCTCACTAAGTTGCTGGGGCTAGCCTTGAACCTGCAATCCTGTCTCAGCCTCCCAAGTACTGGAATTACAGGTGTGTGCCACCATGCCTGGTTACTCCCTCTATTTATTCTTATATTTAGTATTTGGATAATTCAAAAAATGATTTTGTTTTCTTCCCTTTCTGATCACCCTTTCCAACTTAAGTAGGATGTCAGATTTAGCAAATGAAAATATAAGTCACCACTGACGTTTTAATTTTAGACAAACACTGAGTAATTTTTATATATAAGTATGTACCAAATATTGCACAGGGATATTTGAATATAATTTAGTGCTATTTTATCTGACAATCCTAAACTCAAGTCAAGTGAGCCATCAGTGAGTAATTAATGAAACCGTCAGCTTAACTTAGTAATAAGTATATGGGAAGAATCCATTCCAAACTTATTGAATATGTTTTTAAAATTTTCCATAATACAAGTATGAAACACCTTTCGAGACCACTGCATCTTCTTTTTATAACAATTTTAAAATGGACAGTGTAATCACTCTGGAACTCTACCATCCACTTTTCAGTCTAAACATTTTCATTTAACAGGAGAGGAAACTGGGCCCTGAGAGGAGTGACTTGACTTGCCCAAGAAAATTCTCCCCCAAAGAGTTGATAACAGCCAGACTGTGTCTCATTACCTAACTCCCAGGACACAGGCCTGGACTCACCAACAGGCTGTCTCTGTTGTTCATCATATTTAGTAGGCCCAAAAAATACCAAGTCAAAAAGGAATTGATATAGTAAGCCAAGTTTGCCATTTTGACTAGTTAAATCAGAATAAAATGGAATATGTTAAATTAAATTTAAGGCTCAACTTATACTGGCTACAGTTTAATATTCTTTTTAACAAGGGACTTCACTGTCTCCCAGGATCTTGGTCCCTCACTGATGTATAGTTTTTTGTTTTGTTTTGTTTTGTTTTGGTACTTGGGATTGAATCCAGGGGCATTCTATCTCTGAGATACACCTCCAGACATTGTTTTGTTTTGTTTTGTTTTGTTTTGTTTTGTTTTGTTTTGTTTTGTTTTGAAACAGGGTCTCACTTGGTTGCTGAGAGTCTTGTTTCATTGCTGAGGTTGTCCTCAAACCTCTTGTCTCAGACTCCCAAATACTGGGATTGCAGGTGTGCACTACAATGCCCAACGTATAATATGCTTTTAAAGAGAATTCCAGAGTGTTTTTCATGTACCTATGGGCTTCTATTTATAAACTATTATGCAGGATAATGGCCACCTCAAATGTTTTATGAGAAGAAACATGAAGCCCAGCAGTAATCACAGTACAAACAATAACGCTCGTGAGAGCAACAGGTGTGATTGGCTCCTTTCCATCAAAAGCAGCACCCTTTTTATATTCACAACACATGATAATGATACATTACCTCTACTATTAAAAACAAGGGTTATTTGAATTAAAGTATTGAAAACTGCTACTGTGTTTTGTTTCCCGTGTCTCTTTTAGTATCCATCTCACATAAATACCTCTGTCTCCTCAGATCCATGTAACGTAAAGAAGAGAGTCAGAGACTTGGGGTCTTCAACAAGGATATTGTATTAGTCAAGAGTTAAGAAGTATAATTAAAAAAAAACTTCTTTGTGTGTGTATGTGGTTCTGGGGATTGAGCCCACAAGCATTCTACCACTGAACTACATCCCCAGCCCTTTTTATTTTTTACTTTGAAACAGGGTCTTGCTAAGTTACCACATTCAGGCCTCAAACCTGCCATCCTCCTGTCTCAGCCTTCCAAGTACTGGGATTACAGGCGTGTGCCACCACACCCAGCATCAGTTTCAAATTAATGGGGTTATATTGCATAACTTATTCCCTCTATAAAGAGATATGAATGTTTAAACAGCAAGACGAGCCGGGTGTGGTGGCACACACTTGTAATGCCAGTACTTGGGAGGCTGAGACCGGAGGATCCGGGTTTGCGGCCAGCCTCAGCTACTTAGTGAGGCCCTCCGCAACTTCGTGAGACCCGGTTTCAAAATAAAGTATAAAAAATAGGGCCGGGGGTGTAGCTTGGAAGTAGAATGCCCCTGGATTCAATTCCCAGTACTTCAATAAATAAATAAATAAATAAATAAAAACAGCAAGACGTATTCTTTACGTGAATTAAGAATAAGTGATACATTCACTAGGAGCCTAAGTCCTTACCTTACCCATGTTGTCCATATATTTAAGTCAAATTTTATTATAACTTCATCTGATAAAACAGACTGTTTTTTCTGCCTTTCCCCCCTTCTTGTCAGCCTGACATGCTGGCACAAGGTGTAGTCATTGTAGTATCCTGCTCATCCCATTAGGAAGTGGAGCGATCATGTCTTAAGGAAATAGCAAGGAACGAACCAAAGACTTGTGTCCTGTATTTTTTCCATAAATGATGTGTTTTCTTTGAATTGGTGTCAGTGAGGGTGCATCACCCATAGACACCTGATCTGCATGTGTTGATCACTTGTCAAAGACCATGAAAGTCGTACAGTCCTCACCTCGTAAAAACCACTTCCCTTCCATTCTTTTTAACCTCTAACCGACCTGAGGTTTTTAAAATAAAAATATTAACAAGTATTTGATATTTAGCAAGTGACTTGACCTTTCTGACCCGTGGCTTCCTCATCTATAAAATGGGGATGAGGGCGGTACCTCCATAAAGTCATTGTGAGGAGTAGTCGATGAGTGTAAAAGCAGTCTGCACCATGCCCAACACATAGTAGGTGCTTAGGAAATGTCAGCCAGTATTATTACAGATTAAAAAGTCAGGAACTAATCTTGGTGTTTAATCTTTGTGAAACATTTTCTTGATCTCAAAGTGTTTTTTTCTGGGTGATCGATGTCAGGAGTGATTACAGTAGAAGGAATGAAGGACAGTATCCCTTTCAAATTGCAGCTGAGTCAAGTAGATGGCATATATAAAGGAAATTAGAAATAAGGAGTCCTGTAAAAAGTTTTATTGTTCACCATCATAGGCTATCATTTATCCAAAATTCTTGGGATCAGAAGTGTTTCTGGTTTTATTTTTAATTTTGGAGTATTTGCATATACATAATGAATTATCGTGGGATGAGACCCAAGTCTAAATTTTAAAAATGATTTGTGTTTCATATACCTTATACACATAGCCTGAAGGCAATTTAATATTTTTAATAATTTTGTGCATGAAACATGAAATTGATGGTGGAATTTTCCACTTGTGATGTCATGTCAGCACTCAAAAATTTTTGGAATGTGGAGTACTTCAGATGAAAAATGCTCAACCTATGTTAGAAACTATTTACTATGGGCTTTCCTGCCCATAATAAAACTCAAAGCATTGTAGATGGACAGGTGGTGAAGCTACCATGACTCTCTCCAAAACCTCAGGCTCCTCTAAGATTAGTGCTGTGATGGAAAGTGAGACTTTGTCCCTGATCCAGGAGTCACTGGCTCATGTTTACAAGCTAAGGGATTGTTTGCCTTCAGAGGTGATCCTGCAGTGCCTAACTGCCTCTGTCACTCATGTGTGATGTAGTCAGCTACTTGTCCATTAAAGGGAGTTGACCAAGTACTAAATCTAGGTCATGTGAAAAATTAAATACACACACACACACACACACATAAAATGTTTTCTGGTTTGTTCTTTTGTGGGTTTTTGGCTTTTGCAGTACAGGGGATTGAACCCAGGGCCTTGTGCATGCTCTGTAACCTCCTACCACTGAGCTGCATCCCCCAACATAAATATTTACACAGCTAAGGAGAGGCTTTGAAGTTGAGTGCATAGAGATGAATGTTCTTGAGTCCTGGGCAAGAAATCAGTTTCTCTGCCCATTTAGATTAGGAAATATTACGAAAGGAGCAAGAGGTATCAATTAGAGAAAAACCTCATGATTTTGCTTTTTTTATAAGGACTGTTAGGTCTCCTTCCAGAGCACTGGTACTTCTAAAAACTCATATTCCTTTTAAGGGGGTATTTAAATATAAATTAGTATCTTATACACTCAATTACTTAATAATATTTGCTTCCACATGGTCAGAAAAAATCACAGTTAGAATTCTGGTTTAGTCAGTATTCTGGTTCCCCCTCTCCTCACAGAGAGCAAGTCACTTTACCCTCCAGAAAAAGGTCCTTCCCCATCTCTCATGTTGGGGATAATATTTCTCAAGGTTGTCATGAAGATTAATTGACATGTAAATTAGAGATGCTCAGTAAGCAGGAAATGTGATATAAATATAGGCAGGATTATTTTTCTGAAAAGAGGTGTGTGTGCATATTTGCAGTCCACTTATTTTTCTAGTTTCTTCATGTAGTGTAGCTCACTGCTACAGAGCAGAGAAAGCATAGCAGCTGCAAGTCAATGACAACACAAACCCTCAAACTCAAAATATTTGACTTTCTACCTTACAGACAAATTGTGGGAGACGGAAATATACAATGCTTTCAGTTAGCATTGGGGAGTGAGTTGTAGAAATGATATAGTTCCTATATAATTAATGTCTAGTACTCTCCAATCACATGATTTCCTGTGCTGCACATTATTTTTAAATAAGCCCACTTTCACACTTTCCAGTATGTACAGAACTTCACGTTACATTTTCCATGACTATGATTTCACTTACTCCTCAACGATTTTTAGAAAGCTATTATTTCTGTCTCCATCTGACACATGGAACATTAGGGTGCAATGGGTTAAGGGACTGGCACAAAACAACACAGCTAATTAGTGATGGCCACAACACAATTCTGCTTTCTTCTCTTTCTACTACTATCTTCTCCCTTTAATGTATGTCTATGTTATTTTGTTGTTGTTGTTTGGGGGGGTGTTTTGTATTTTTACTTGTTTAGTAAAGAGAAAGAGGTATTAAATGAACCATTTGGTCAGGCAAGATAGCTTTAAACTTGCTATGACACATAAATGTAATTTGTTTTTAATTAAGGAAAGCTGACGTATAATATTAACACCTTTTGTAATATTAAGAATGAATATAAAGCTGGATGTGGTGGTGCACACCTGTAATCCCAGTACTTGGGAAGCTTAGACAGGAGGATCGCAGGTTGGAGGACAGACTCAGCAAGGAGTGAGATTCTCATCAACCCAGAGACCCTGTTTCAAAATAAAAAATTAAAATCGGCCTAGGGATATAGCTGAGAGGTAGAATGTCCCTGGGTTCAATCCCCAGTGCCAAAAATAAATAAATAAATAATGCATGCATGCATGCATCCATACATACATACAGAATGAATATATTAGTTCATTCTTGAAATAAATGCTCTTTCAAATGAATACCTCTTTTTTTCTTTCCCCAGTAGAGAATCATATTTTTCCTTTAAAAAGCCAAGGTTACACACTGGACTCTAAACTGTTGTGTTTTTCTTCTTTCTAGAGTTGTGATGTACGTGTTTTCCAGTCTGTTATGCCATACCTGAACAAAGCCAGACAGATGGCCATAAAGGCTGTTTTCTACCTCCTCTTATGCATGCTGAGCTAGACCAGTGGAACACCATCTTGGTAGGAGAGATTTTGACAGGAAGAAGAATGTAGTTAGAATTGTAGAGCTTGCAAAAAGCACGTTTTTACCAAATTTATCCTACCCCAACAGGAAACCTAATGAATGGATCCATATTGAAAGGACTTTTTATGCCACCCTACACAGATAACTTAATATGCTAAAGGAAAAGGATACCTTTGTCTATTTTCAGCACAAAGCCTTTGTTTACTGGTGCCCAGTTAAATAGGAACTGTAGTGTAAAAAAATAGTTTTTCTTCATAGAACAAGAAAAAGCACACAGTATCTAATACTTCTGCCTTTAAAAGGATAATTATGGAAATTACCAGATTAGATCTGCCTGGGTATTTCTATATTTTTTCAAAGTGATGTTTAAAAAAAAGGAAGTTTATCAGCCAGGTGGGGTGGCACATGCCTGTATATAATCCCAGTACTTCAGAGGCTGAGACAGAAGGATTGCAAGTTTGAGGCAGTGCCTACAAACTTAGTAAGACTCTGTCTCAAAATAAAAAATAAAAGTCTGGGGGTATAGTTCAGTGGTAGAGTATCCCTGGGTTTATTTAATCCCCAGAACCATAAAAAGAAAGAAAAGGAGGAGCTTATCTTAGAGACTGTATCAACACCAATAGCAATACATACTAGACTACAAATCCAAGACGAGGAATCAATTTTCACTTTTAGCTTTTAGGTAAAGGACACGGTTTTCTGTTGATTCCCACAGCCAAAACTAGCTCTAATTCCCCTCCCCTCCAACAGAAAACAGAAGCTTTGGAGATACCCAGAGCCAGTTTGAGTAACATCTGTGATAAATGTCCAGTGGCTGGACCACTCAGACTGAAGGGTTTTCACTAGCACTCAGGTGGAAGATCTGTAAAGACACAGCTTTGTGCAAGCCTGCCTGTGGTATTTGGGACAGAAATGGTTACCAAAGGTAGGTTATTCCATGTTGTTGACTCAACAACATGAAAACTAAGAAAAATGGCCCCCAAATGGGATGCTGGCCATCACCTTGTTCCAGCTAGTCTGACTCGATGCACCTTGGAGAAATATTTCCTCTGGTAAGAGAACTAGAGTAATTGCATTCAAGAGGATGTTTCAGAGCCGGGTGTGGTGGCGCACACTTGTAATCCTAGTACTCGAGAGGCTGAGACCGGAGGATCTGGGTTCTTGGCTAGCCTCAGCTACTTAGTGAGGCCCTCCACAACTTAGTGAGACCCTGTTTCAAAATAAAGAATAAAAAATAGGGCTGAGGGTGTAGCTCAGAGGTAGAATGCCCCTGCGTTCAATCCCCAGTACTCCCCCCCTAAAAGAAGGTGTTTCAGGAGAAACAGGGGTCCTGGGAGGTCATTTTCGTTTTGACCCATCAACACTAAGTGTTAATGAAGAGCCCCAGAACAGAACCACTCTCTCCAGTCCCTCATTAATAACTGAAGCCCTGCCGGGCGTGGTGGCACACGCTTGTAATCCCAGTACTTTGGGAGGTGGAGACCGGAGGATCCGGGTTCGCGGCCAGCCTCAGCTCGCTCGCGCGTGCTCGCTCTCTCTCTCTCTCTCTCTCTCTCTCTCCCTGTCTCTCTCTCTCTACCTAGTGAGGCCCTCTGCAACTTCGTGAGACCCGGTTTCAAAATAAAGTATAAAAAAAAAATAGGGCCAGGGGTGTAGTGCGGAGGTAGAAGGCCCCTGGGTTCAATCCCCGGTACCGCAAAAAAAAATAATAATAATAATAATAATAATAACTGAAGTCCTGCCCAGCCTACTGGTCTCTGCCAGGACTGATGAGGATAAGACCAACCCTATTACTCAGAGGGGGAGCTATGCCCCCCCCCCGTTCTTCAGGAAAGCAAAGCGATTTGTACAAAGAAGTTGCCACTAAACTACTGCTTGGGTCCAGTGCCCAGCCTTCATGGAGTCCAGAGCATTTCTGCAAAAGCTAGGATATCCATAAATGTGAGCAGCAGGTCAAATATGTAAACAGACTTATTCTTTGGAATACTACAAAGTTGTTGGCCATTATGAAAACTGTCCTGTTAACTCTAGATATCCGCTCCAACAGCTACTTTTCAACACACCTTTTTACCAAACACTTTGGGGGGGGATACTCGAGATTGAACCCAGGGGCGTTCTGCCTCTGAGTTATACCCCTAGCCTGTTTTATTTTTTGATTTGGAGCAGGGTCTTGCTAGGTTGCTGAGGGTCTCACTAAGTTGCTGAGGCTGTCCTTGAACCTGCAGTCCTCCTGTCTCAGCCTCCCAAATCCTGGGATTACAGGCCTGTGCCACCATGCCTGGCCACATCTATCCTCCACATAGCCAATGACTGCATTAAAGTCTGTATCCCAGGCAGAGAGATGGACAGCCGGAAGCTGTCCGCCCAGGAGGAGGCGTCTGCGCCTGCGCGTGAGGATGGGCCTTGGCTCCAAGTGCGGGGGTCTCAATGTCGGTTACTGACGACTGAAATGGGGACTTAGCACAGAAAACCTGAAAAGACCCTCGCTATAAGGGATTTATGTAAGTACTTTACAAACCTGATAATGTTTTCAATAAAACTTTTCGCAGTAGAAATGCGAAACAAGAGTGATTGAGTAGAAAATATCCTGAAGTAGTATTTAATTTGCAACTTGAAAATTGTGACCCCAGAATACATACCCCCAAAAGTCTGAAAACTCAACAGTAAAAAGACAAACAACCCATTTATAAGGTAGGAAGAAGACATGAGCAGATATTTTAACAAAGAGGAGATAAGAATGGCAAACCCATGAAAAGATATACGACATTGTTAGCCCTGAGGTCAATGCAAATTAAAATGACAGTGGGTTGTTTATACAGCTATTAGAACCTAGATTTTGTAAAAAAAAAAAAATACTGATAATACCATACACAGTAAAAATGTGTAGATCTCTCATACATCACTGGTGGGAATATGAAAGGTACAACCGCTCTGACAGTTTATTTAGTGTATGACTCAGCAAGTGAATTCTTGGGCATTCATCCCAAAGAGAAAACTTATGTTCACACAAAAACCTATGTACAAATGTTTGCAGAAGTGTTTTTCTCAAATATCCTTCTGTGGGCAAATAAATAAGCAGGTACATCCATGCAATAGAAATTCATTCAACAATAAAAAGGAATAAACTGTTGATAGATGCAAAACCCCAGATGAACCTCAGGGTAGTATGCTTAGTATAAAACAATGAATCTCAAAACATTACTTACTGCATGTTATTAATATAACAGCCACAAAATGATAAAACTCTAAAAGTGGAACAGTTCTGTGTGTAGACTGTGGGTTTTTTTAATTCCAATTAACTTTAGTATTTACCATAAAAGTTAATAAAAAAATTTTGTCACTTTCGTGCAATGCAAACTTGAAAGTGTTAAAAGACAAAATGTTTAATTCCACATACGTACCAATTTTTATGTTTAAATCAAATAGTACCAATTTTATTAGCAAAGAACAATTTTAGTATACAAAAATGGATTATGTTGTGGTGATGAAAAGAACAGTTACATTCATGGCACTGATTCTGGGAGATACTTGTTATTATTCCTTTTTCCCCTTTCCTGACGCCAAAATACTGTTTGTACAATTTGCTGCATTTTCTCCAATTTTTCCAGAATTGGGGATTTTATATGGAAAAATTGGGGCTGCATAATACCATGTGGCAATGTATTTCTTAGATCACTGCCCTTGCTTAGAAGGAATTTCCAGAACAATGACTTTCCCCCTGCCATATCGGAATTGCGGTTGATACCAGTTTATTTTCCTGAAAGTTCTTCCGGTCTATTTCTTTCAGCAAGGAGCTACGGTAATTCCACGTTGACTAATTAAACTTTACATCCTACAGAAGGAGCATCTTTTGGAAGCCTGGGAGCCCTGGTGGGCTCTGGGAGTGAAAGGGGAACCTGCCAACCAAAATCATTGCATAGGTGTCTTTCTGCTCTCCATACCTGTTACTTAAGAGAAGTGTGCTACTTCTTTTTAATTTGTAACTGAGAAAATGGAAGAAACTGAGGAAAGGCAGGATATTAAAAAGCAGGTTAGGGCCAGGCATGGTGGCCCACGCCTATAATTCCAGTACTTGAGAGGCTGAGACAGGAGGATCACAGGTTCGAGGACAGCCTTAGCAACTTAGTGAGGCCCTCGGCAACTTAGTGAGACACTATTTTAATATACAGAATAACAGGGCTGGAGGTATACCTCAGAGGTAGAATGTCCTGGGTTCAATCCCCATTGCCCCCCCCCACACACACACACACATGTTAGGGATAAAATGAGAGTTTAGCACAGGATGCCCCAGGTGCAAATGCGGCTGTCCAATCCTCAGAAAATAACTTTTCTATGCCTCAGTTACCTCATCTATGAAATGGTTATGATAATAATAGCATCTGCCCCATCAATTGTTGTGGGGATGAAATGAGAAAAGTGGGTTTTAAGCCACCTAGCCCTGTTCCTGCCACATACGAGGGTCGAGATACATGTTGATTCCCATTTCATCTGAGTTACTATCCTATTTCTTAGCCCTCAGGGCAGTTTGAAAGGAAATAGCTAGCAATGAAGAGGAGTGATTGCTAGAAGTGAACAAGGTTAATTAACTTTTCCCAAGAATTTCGTTCCTGAAAAGAACGTGTATTGATTAAGCTTTTCAAAATGAATGCATTTTTAAAATAGACTAAGGGAAGTCAGTTTTGTGCCAAGTAAATGATAGTGCCCTTGTGTATCTGTCTTGAAGTTATTAGACACCCAGACTTGATTTTTTCACTACCCTCTCTTACTGGTGTCAGGGAGTAGGGCCTTGATAACTCCATTCTAACAACAGTGCAGAGAGGATGGTTTAAAAAGGGCAGGTTGCCCATGATACCTTTTCTTGTAAAAACATGTAATTTTTCTATGTCTTATAATTTCTGGAGGATTGAGAGAACACCAGGCAAGCCTTTGCCAACACACACACACACACACACACACACACACACACACACACACACACACACCATAGTAAGGGCAGCAATACATGTGGATTCCCATTTCATTTGAGTTACTATCCTATTCCTTAGCCCCCAGGGCAGTTTGAAGAGAAGTAGCTTGCAATGAAGAGGGTGATTGCTAGGAGTGAACAGGGTTCACTGCCTGCTCATTGTATATGTGTATGTGTGTGCATATGTATATGTGTATGTGCATATGTGTATGTGTGCATACACACATACACACTAATGGGGGAGAGTAGAAATACTCAGTGGATTGAAATTCATCCAGAATCCTAGGGCCATCTGGAAAA
Organism: Glis glis; assembly: GCA_004027185.1. Classification (NCBI taxonomy): domain Eukaryota; kingdom Metazoa; phylum Chordata; class Mammalia; order Rodentia; family Gliridae; genus Glis; species Glis glis. The sequence goes on from PVJS01005188.1 coordinate 25,347, forward strand.
CTGAAGGTGGTTTCCTGAAAAAAAAAAAAAACAAAAAAACTGAGGGACAGAAAAAGAAATTTGTTTGTTTTTAAATTTTACACCTGTTATGGTTTTGGTGGGATAGCACCAAAAAGTTGCCCATACAATAAAATATGGCTCCCTTTTTTCTGGCCTTTCAATATTTCGGGAACGCATTACCTGAGAACTTGGTGAAGCCACAGATATATCGTTGTCTTCTACCTCTAGCCCTTGGTACTCAGCTTCAACTAAAGTTTATTAAATGAGTAAGTCCTGTAAGATAACTGCACACACTGGTGCATCTATCCCCAGTTGTCTGTCTCTCTCTCTCTCTTTTTTTCTCTCTCTCTCTCTCTCTCTCTCTCTCTCGGAACTGGGGGAGGGGGGTACTGGGGATTGAACCCAGAGGCATGTACCATGGAGCTACACCCACAGCCCTTTTTAATTTTTTTAAAAATAGGGTCCTGCTAAATTGCCAAGGCTGGCCTCAAACCCGACATCTTCCTGTCTCAGCCTCCCAAATACTGGGATTACAGGGCTTTGGGACATACGAATTTTAGCAGGTGGACTGAATGCTCCCTGAAGGCAGGGAACAGGTTGGTTGTGTCCACTGTCACCTCTTAGGGCTGGGCAGAGAACCTGACATCCTGTAGGCACTCCATAAGCATTTACTAAATGAACCCATGAAAAATCCCCTTGGCTCTGCCCTCAGAACTCACAGCCTGGAAGAAAGGGCGAGAAGAGTTTCTGTGAGGAGGAAAGGGCTGTTGTGGGCTTCCAAGAATTCTGACAAAGCTTGAGAGGCCAGAAGGAAATTTCAGCTCTTCGCCCAGGCATTTGTAGGAGGTTGTAAATCGCCTCCTTGCTGGGCTGGGGCAGAGGTGCGTTCCTACCCCCCGCCCCTTGCGGGGACCCCTCGAGCCAAGTGGCTAAAGAAGGTGGCTGAGAGGCGGGAGCCAGGCAGCACGTGCAGCCGCCCAGGGGAGGAGGAGGCTGGGCTAACGCAGCCCTTAGTCAGCAGCTGGGCTCGGTTTTGAAACAAAAGCCAATGTCCTCCCTCGGAGTCCGCGGCCGGTCAGCTCCTGGGGGGAAGAAAGCCATGCTGCCCAGCCGGTTAGTGGCCCAACTTACTTTTCCGGAGCCAGGGACAAAGGGCCCGCAGATGTACGGGAACGGGTGGGACGCTGGGGACGGGGACGCGGGCACCGCTGGCTGGCCCAGACCCTCCCCTCGCGGCGCTGGGCACCGGGGCCGGGGTCTCCTCTGCTCTGCGCAGCTTTGTCTGGGGCGATCCAGGCCCCGGGTGTGCGTAAAGCTGCGCCCCTTGGCCACCTGCGCCCCAGAGCGGAGACACACCAGGCCCGGGTTTCATGAATGAAATCCAATCGTGTGATATAAATAGCCGCGAAGGCTGCTCACGTCACAGTGCGAGCGGCGGCCGCCACCGCGTCGGAGCCGAGCCGGTGCCGGCGCTGGGTTCCGCCCGGCTGCACCGCCTGCGAGCGGGCTGGGGGCCGGGCGCCGGCGAGCGCGGCACGGGGCGAGCCCCTGTCCCCGGGACGGGCAGGACGGCGGCGGCGGCGGGGCGGGCGAGGCAGTGCCATGCTGCCTTTGTGCAAAGTTGGGCGGCGGGCGCGCCGCGCGCAGGGGCCGTGCACACCCGCGACCGCGCGCGGCCGTGGCGGCTGCTAGTGGCGGGGCCGCTCCCCCGGCCCTGGAAGGCGGAGAGCGCTCGCGTCTCGCTCGGCTCCAGGGTAGGTTCTGTGTCGTGCGCGCGCTACGGTCGGAAACTTCTCGGAGCCGCCGCCCCGGAGCCCCCGCCGCCCCGGCCCCCGCGGGTGGCAGGTGGGGACCCCGGGCCGTGCCGAGCGGCCAGCGGCGCCCCGAGAGAGTTGCGGGACCCAGCCGCTGCAGGGGCCGCCCGCGCCTGCCTCTCGGCGAGGCCCGCAGCTTCCCATCGGAGGCGAGCAGAAGAGATCTAAGCGCCCGCCCAGCCGCACCCCTAACTTGGAGCTGAGGAATTGCGCCACGGCACCCTTAGCGGGCTGGCTGCGCCGGGTGGGGGTGGTGCCGCGCCCAGGAGGCTGTTTCTTCGAAGGACAGTGGTGGGGAACCGGAGGACCTGTCAAGAGGGACACGCTGGCCCCTTTGGCGCTGGTCCCCTAGGAGAGTTGGCACTCCCCTCCCTTCTCCCCAACCCCAACCCCGCGTCTATGGAGTCTGTTGTGAGTTGCTGTGACAACAGTAGGATTTGCCATGAGGGGCTTGCACACACCTTGCCTTGTATCTGTGTGCTAGCTTTCGGGGAAAACAACCCGGGGGGGGGGGAGACAAGGGAATCCAGCCTCACCCACCCCCCGAAAAGAAGTGGAAGAGAGTCACAGAGTTGTAAAAATATATCATTAGATCCTACTGTTAGCTGCTTCTTTCCATCTCCAGCAATATCAAACATCTCAACTGAGGAGCAATGTCAATATTTAGACTTGGACAAGCCAGAAAGTTAGAAGAGAGCGCCAAACGCAGGGTTCTGACTTGACTTTGCACGTCAGCACACAAGCTGTGCCTGTGGAGCTGACTGTACACATTTGTTGGGGGGCGGGGGGTGCTTGAAGGTTGATAATATACACAGAGCACAGAGGCACTGAGTCCTAGGAAACTCTAGGGAGTTAAGACTAGAAAAGTTGCCCTGACTTTGAACTTCCCCAGCCTGTGCTGTTCAGGGAGCCCTGTTGAACTTTAGCCAGATGCTCAGCTTGAGGTTCCATTGGTTTGGGGCTCCCCCACCCCCAACTGGGGCAGTGCTGTAGATTCTACAGGAAATATTCTAAACTGCAAAAACAAGACTAAGTGATTAGTGGTTTTTCTTTTTTGTATAAGGCCGCTCACTATCTGAACAGATACTAAAAAGTCAGTAGGCTGCTAAGTTTGTTTACAAACAGGATTTAGAAATTTGGAATTCTCTTTCCTTTCCAGTAAGCTTTTAGATGCCTAAGAGAGCTAGAAAATAAACACAAGCTCTTTCCAGTATAAATAATATCTGCATACTGCTCCACAGGTGGATTGGGCAGTAAATTATTATATTAACTAAGGTTTCCTCTGAAATTCCTGGATCATATTTGGACATATTCCTAGGAAACAGGTTCGACTAGCCAATCCTAGTATGGAAGGCTTTGAAAAATCATTAGAAGCAATAAAATCATGTTCAATATTCTTTTAAACTTGCTTATTATTATTTTCCCAGATTTTGAAGGTAGTGTAAATTTCAAGTACACAGGTCTGTGTGTGATCTCAGAGGTGGGATAGAAACACACATACACACATACAGTTTGACATTATTGGCTCAGTAATGGTATTTATTAATGGTATGAATATAATAGAAAAACAAGAATTGTTTGGTCTTTCAGTTATGATCAGATTGTCTAAAAATGCTATTTTGGAGTGATAGCATGACCACTTCTATGAATGTAAAATGCCTGGAAAGTTCTCATTGTTCCCATCCATCAGTTTGTGACCAAATGCTTTTCATGTGTCATCCCAAAATGCTCCGAAATGTATTTTCACAAATGCTACAAAATGTTAGCCTAGCTATTTCAAGATGTATTTGGCCCAAAGAAATGCCACTTTTGCACTGGCAATTAGCAAAAGTAAAGCAGATTCTCTCCTTTCTTGGGGCAGGGAGTGAGAAAACAACGTATGTTGAACATTTTTGTGACTCCCCATGAGCTCCTGAGAGGCAGTGAAATTTATAAAGTATTTCTCTTTTCTATGTAGGTAAGCCCAGCTGTGAGCAGGGTGTTCTGTTCTTCACTTCCAGTGAGCCAGGTCAGTGTCTGTGCAAACCCATGACCACAGATTGGTGACGTCCTTCATCTCATTCTGAACATGCACTTCAGAACATGTTTCCTGTAATAATTTAGTTTTGTCATTTTTATGCTCAATTATGAACATCACAATTCAATGATTATTAAAATTATTCTTCTTACTCTCTGACTTTAAAACTTTTCTAACAGATTTAAAAGGCAAGCTATTAAACATTCATGTATGAAAAAACTAGAGAATAAATCAAGGTCGTGCATGTCAGCAGGCTGAATTGGGGGTCAGTGGTATATTTATGAAAAGTTCAGCATTTTCCACTCTCTGGGATTACTTTGCAATTCCATGTACACATGGAAAAAAATTTCCAAGCACTTTTTTTTTGGTCTGGATAGATGATAAATGAATGAGAGCTTGGGAAAAGAGAATGTAGAAATTTCAATCCAATAGGGAGAGATAATGCAGTCATCTAGGACCATTAAATCGCAGTATCTCAAACTCAGTGACATTGCTTCAAAAGCATTGTAACAAAACCGTGGGCTATGTGAATCTGCACAGCATCTTTGAGAAAACACTATACTTTGGCATGATGCTTAAAAGTACTGGATTCTTTCTAGAATCTCAGTTTGCTTGAAAAGTGCTACAGAGAGAGATTTGAATACATAATAGATAAGTCCTAACCAAAGTCCTGAAAATGGCCAATATCTAAAGGTTTTAAATGTCCTTTAGGGCATTTTCATTTGGGGCCTGAATAGATGGCCTTTCCTTGGCCTCTCTTCCCTCCCCATCTTTTTTTTTTAGAATAATTTGTAACAGTTGTTAATCTTTCTTAGGGAGTTTTATATAACGGGATAATAAAAAATGAAATAGGGAACAAATTAGTGTACTGACATCCCCAACTCAAGCTCCAAATGATTAATTGGTTAAGAGATATTTGTAAGCATTTAAGGGGTGGTTATATGCTGTCCTGTAAGAAATTTTTCCTGTAAAAGTTTCTATATAGTGGATCATTACAAAATAGATCATATTCCATAGGAGCACTGTTATTGGGGAGTTCCCATTTCAGGCCAACACCTCACTATCAACTGATATATAATTAGTTTTGACAATGATATATCATAAAACCATCAAAAGAGCAACTGTAAACCTATAACGTATGTAAAGCAATAAAATTGTACTCTAAATTACATAATGTTAGAGCCAAAAGAAATCTTGTGATTAGCCTGGCATATCTAATTATCACTTAATTAACAATCAATCTTTTATTTCCTTTTTTGAACTTCAGAAGTCTTTGGTTTGTATGCATGGCTTGTCTCTTTCAAAATGGCTAGAAACATTTGAAATACTGATGGCTTTTGGCTTTGCTTGGTAAATTTATTTGTAGAAAACAGAGATATTTTTAAATCTTTCTTTTATAAAACAAGTAGTTCGATCTCAGTATAGGAAGGCCTCCCCTTTACCTGGGTGTCGTGGCCCACACCTGTAATCTTAGTACTTGGGAGGCTGAGATGGGAGGATCGCAGGTTTGAGGCCAGCCTTGGTAACTTAGCAAGACCCTCTTTCAAAATAAAAAATAAAAATGGTTGATAGTGTAGACCAGAGGTAGAATGCCCCTGGGTTCAATCCCCAGAAAAAAAAAAAAAAAAAATAGAGAGAGTACAGGTGATTGAGTCTGGTCCTGTGTCCATCTTTTCTTCTTCGCCCAGGCTTCCCATCACCCTCACAACACCAAAGTAGAACTTGGAGAGGGAAGAAATAATGTCACAGGAAGCTATGGAGAAAAGGGTGGGAGGTGGAGAGTGGCGGGGGAGGGGGGCTTCGGGGAGGGCTGAGACCAGAGGCCTTCAAGCAAATGGATGGGATGTTTATAGATTGGTTCTTTCTTTTTTTAGTTTAAAAACAAAGTAAAGCCACTCCCTCCTCTTCTTTGGATCCTCTACCTTTGGATCCTTATGCACATAGGGCAGAAATTAGAAAATGGGCAAATCAAGACCTTAAAAAATGAAGTATGGGTATGACAGCCTCTTTCCAGATGTCCGGGACATTCCTGTCTTCAAATACTCACTCCAGCTGTGCCATCAACTACATCAGCTTGTCTCTCCTCGGGTTTTATCCACTCGAGGGTGAATTAGCAAGTTTTACAAAGAAAGCAAGCAATGCCAGTAGGTCCAGAAGAGAGCAATTACATGTCTCCACTCTGCACCTGAGTTTATTTATTGAACAGACACAGGTTAATGGCAAGTTCCCAGTGTTAATGAGGTTATTGTCTCAGGCTCCAGCCCTCTATGGAGAAATTTCCTTTGAATTGTTATCCAACCATAGGTCAAACCCCAAATGACCCCTGTAATAAAAGCAGCCAGTGCTTCTCATGCTCCTGCTGGAGGCCACTTTATTACATTACAGCCAATATTCATTATCAGTTCCAATTTTGCAGAAGCAAAAAAATAGAACTCAGAGATGTTAAGTTAAAGAGCTAACAGGAAGCAGAGCTTGGATTTGCACCCAGGTCTGTCTGAGTTGAGTATATATGTATTCTGAATGAACTCAAGTGGGGGAAAAACACTTTAGTCCATTTCATTCCAGGTTACTCTTACAGGTAGCAGAGTATAGAAGGTAAATATATATTCCATGGGTTTGTATAACTTGAACTACTTAGCCGTCTTGCCTGGGCCAATTTGCTAACTGTTCCGGTCATTTCTAAAATATCTCAGTGGAAGTCACAGTCTTGTTAAACAGTTGAGTCACGGAGAGTCGAATCATGGAGCCAGGAAAGTTCTTAAGGGTACTTGGTTCAACCTCATGTGGATGATAAAATGCTGGCACCCGGGGAAGCGATGTAACTTGACCACTCTCATAGTTAATAAGTGACATCGTCCCAACTGAGCCCAGGTTTCCAAATCTCAGCCAGGCTGATTCCATTACATAACGCCCCCTGGAAAGTGCCAAGTCTTGTAAACCCTCCACCTTAGCCAAAATTACAACTGGCAAGTCCAAAGTACATCGGAAACCTCAGGCACATCCAGAAATGGGTGATAAGAGGATTCCAGCAGTAAGACGATATCCTGGGTCCTGGAGGGCCCTCACTTATCTTCAATGGGGTGTGGGGGGAAGGCAGAGCAGTTCTCTTCTCCAAAACATAGCACCCCAAACTCTGACCCCTCCAAGCTGCCTCCATTGAGCAGTCCACTTGGAGCTTTTTAATACTGGCCGAGCTCTGTTTTTATTAGCTATGTGCCTTGGGTGAAATACTGTGGACCTGCTTTCCTTGTTTGTGAATGGGAACTGTACCACTTCCCTCAGAGGATTATGAGGATGTCATGAAATCTCAGGTGTGAAGCACATAGTAGGTGCTCAATAAGGGTCACTTCTCTTCTTTGCCTTCCCAGAGTCGCTCAAAGGAAAAAGCTAGAACATACTAGGGTAGTCATATCATTTTGCCCCTAAATTTACTGGAGTTGTTGAAATCTGGTAAGGCTGATGATAGTAACGTTTTTCCTCGAGTCTCTCTGGGTACCAGTGCCCAGGCACAATTTCGTTTGCTTTCCTCACATTGTAGGGTTGCTAAGGCTTTCTTGAATTATTTGGGCGCTTTAGTTTCTGCCATAAACACACACGAAGCCCCTGGTGGATGGAGATGTGTGCCCTTTATTTCCTTCTAGACACTCTTTTAGTTCTGCAACGCTTTTTTCACCCAGATCTTTGCATCTCAAAGCAACTATACCATCGCTAGTGCGAAGCTTTTGCTCTCAATTCTGAAGCACATGAGACTTTCTTGCCTCCGTTTCCACTAACTGCAGTATCAGATGTCCTGGAGTATGCTGTCTTTTCTTGGTGTCACGTGTTACTGATCGATGTATGGATAAGAAAGAGCATAAATGCTGCAATCTCCCCCTTCACCCTCAGCACTGGATAACCACCCTAGCCTAAACCGCACCTCTGGGAAGTGTTTGGTCATGCTCCTCTCCCCACGGGCTGAACTTGGTCTTGTGGCACTTGCTGCCCTACTTAGGGTGGTTGGTTGGTTGGGTTTTTTAAATTTTATTTATTTATTTATTTGTACTGGGAATTGAACCCAAGGACTTTCTACCTTTGAGCTAAACCTCCAGCTCTATTTTCTTTTCTTTTCTTTTTTCTTTTCTTTTCTTTTCTTTTCTCTTTTCTTTTCTTTTCTTTTCTTTTTTTTTTCTTTGAAACAGCATCAGGCTAAGTTGCTGAGGCCCTCACTAAGTTGCTGAGGCTGTCCTCAAACTTGTGAGCCTCCTGTCTCAGCCTCTCAAGTACTGGGATTACAGGTGTGCGCCACCACACCTGGCTCTGCTTAGGGCTTTTAGGGTCAAGTCTTTGGCAACATGTCCTATTTGTCACATATCTGAAGGAAATCTACTGTTGTGATTTTTTTTTCTTACCAGTGCCTGTTTTTCCTTTTTTATTAATAGGCAAGTGTCCTCAAACAGACTTTATTTTCTTGGTGGCACATTTTCCCATTTAGTATTTGGCAAATGTATATGGCAAGATGTACGTCCTCTCCTTCGCGTTTAGGGGTCGCAATTGTGCATTTTCCCCAGTGGCTGAACTGGGGCTAAATGCTTAGAAATCACCAATTACTAGACTGTCCCTAACCTTAATACTAATTTCAAATTGGTTCTAAATAAGCAGTTAATTATTTTTAAAGCAGTGTTCAAACTTTATTGATGTGCATACAACAAGAGTGAGCATCTTGTTCAAAGGCAGATTCTGATTCAGGAGTTCTGAAGTGGGACCTGAAAGTAGGGGTTCCTGACAAGCTCCCCATTGCTCCCAGTGTTGCTGGTCTGTGGACTGTGAACAGTGAAGTCCTAAACTAGTCCTGCATCTTATGCCGAAACCCAGGCTGTATAGGCCATAACTAGACTCTTCCTTATCCTGTTTGTTTATTTCTTGAATCATAACAGAGAATCATGGAATCTTAAACATGGGATGAGTATAGACAGTGGTGTGTTGGCAAATCAACCAACTCTCTGGGGTAAAAAAGAATGCATATATTTGCATACACACATTGATTATAAATGCTAGTAGGAGCTAGGTGTATAGAGCAGTGGTAGAGTGTGTGTTTATCCTGAACAAGGTCCTGTGTCTGACAGCCAGCACCTAAATAAATAAATAAGTAGATGCTACTGACATGAAGACTGTATAGCATACAATTTACACATGATAATAGAATATACAGTACTCTTTATTATAAACCCCATATTGCCAATTGGGTCTCACAGAATGCTTTTGTTGGTTTCTGCCAAACTTCTCTCCATAGCCAACATATGGTACATTCGGCTAAGGCGTGTAGTTCCCGTATAAGTGTTGGCTGATGTTTTCTTTTATGTCGATGAGTAAGACAAAAGTGAAACAACAGTGACATATGTCAGGACTATACCTAGTCATCAAGATATGAGGGAAGTCTTTGCTGAAATGGATACTAGTTTTCAAATTCTGGGAGAATGTTTTCTCAAGTGTACCATTCGCAATGTAACAGTGACACATACAACACACTTAAATTCATTTGGCATTATTAAAATGCTTAAATTATTTTCTTAAATCCTGATAACCAACAGAACAATAAAACAAGGCCTGCTTCATAGTGGTTGCCAGTTTCTATGGTGTAAATACTCGTACCATGGCAGTTTCAAGCTACTGATGTGAGGTGAGATGGTCACTAGCACACCACTATATAACCACACAGATAAGATTGGCATAAATAGAGGCTGAGACAGGAGGATTGCAGGTTTGAGGCAAGCCGTGGCAACTTAGCATGATCCTGTTTCAAAATAAAAAATAAAAAGGGCTGGGGGTGTAGCTCGGAGATAGAATGCCCCTGGGTTCAATTCCCATTACCAAAAAATAAAATGAAATAAAATTTTTGAAAATTAGCATAAATACCTCAAAAGTATAGATTATAATAAAATGTAAAATAATATGAGAAAATGATTTTTGATTATTTATTACCTTTGATAGTAATAACTTATTTAATGGTGAGTTTATGTAATTTAATTTTTAATACCAGCACTATTTTAATGGACTTACCAAATTCCCCAAAATTTAGCAACTTGTTCTCATGAGCTAGTAGGGGCTGGCTCCAGCACACACCTGGATGCAGATTAGCAGGGCCAGCGACTAAGTCTCAACTCTGGCTGGATGCTAATTGGTTGCCACGAAGAACCCATAGCCTGTTTTAGTAGATCTACATTAGGGCCTGGGGATATGAATTTCAAATATTTTTAAGCCAGGCCTGGTGGCACTCACCTGTAATCCCAGTGCTTGGGAAGCTGAGACAAGAGGATTACAGCTTCAAGCCCAGTCTCAGCAATTTAGCAGGCCCTCAGCAACTTAGCAAGACCCTGTTTCAAAATTAAAATGTAAAATAGGGCTGGGGGTATAGCTCAGAGGTAGAATGCCCCTAGGTTCAAACCCCAGTACCGCAAAATAAATATTTTTTAATGAAGTATGTCTTATATAAATACAAATATATAAATCATAAGTCTATAACAAAGAATTTTCACAAGCTAAGAACACCCACATAACCAGCACAGAACATTGCCAGCACCCAGCCCTTTCATGCCCCTATCCAGTCTACCTAATTGAGATAACCCCTTCCTTGACTTCTGATACCATAGGCAAGTTTCACCTGCTTCTGTACTTGATATGAATGAAATGATACCTTATGTACTCTCTTGTGTCTGGCTTCTTTCAATATTTTGTTTGTGAGATTCATCCATAATGCATGTAGCAGTTCATCCATTTTAGTGGTATATAGTATTCCACTGTATGAATAGACCTCAATTTATTATTTATTTACCTATTCCACTGTTGACGGGTTGTTTTCAGTGTCTGGTTGTTGTGAGTAGAGCTGCCAAAAGCATTCTTCAAAATATTCAGAACAAATCCCCCATGATTAAAATGAGTAGCCAATCTCTTGACTGCCTTCTCTACGACCCCTTTCCTCCCTTCCTTGTCATATAACATGACCAAAGCTACCCAACCTTTTGTGTGAATGTATTTTCAGTTTCCTAAGTCATGAAGCTGTGCGTTTCCATTCATAACTGTTTGTTCTCCTGACTCTTTTAAATGTAGGTTCCCCACCTCCCTCTTTCATCAAGACATCTGCGTGTATGCATTCTAGACAGGGATGAGATCTGGCCTCACATCAATAAGCAGTGGGGAGTAATAGACATTGTGGACATGGAACCAAAGGCTAAATTTGGCAACTGATCATTAAGGCTCCTGGAAAGAGGCTCCAGTGAGGGAAATGGTTTTCCTTTGTGTCAAAGAGAGAACAGCAATGAACTCTTAGACTATTTCAGATAATGGGCTGGGGGTGTAGCTCTGTGGTAGTGCTTGCCTGGCATGTGCAAGGCCCTGCGTTCAATCCCCAGTACCCCCCCACACACACACATACACAAGAATATTTCTAATATTCTAGTTTCTAATATTTTTAAACTATTTATTTGAAGTAGACCTCTCCTCTGAAATCTCTCAGTTTTGACTTGATCTGGAGAGATTAGAGAATGTTTTCAAATGAGCTAATTAGCAGGTATATCCTGCATTTATGGTCTAACATAGCCGAGAAATATTGAAAAAAGTTTAATCATTTTCCTTAATTAGAACATAACCTAACCCTAAACAAATTATAGTCTCACAAATGTTGGATTGTTACTGCATATGAAGATTTCCCAGCAAGTGGTCTCTGATGCTACCTACAGAAGCTAACCTACTGACATCTTTAGAGAACACTTGCCATGAATAACTTATTGCAAAGTACTATGGAGACTTTCCTTCAGGAGGATGGATTTTTAAGCATCTATAGTCTCCAGATTTGATACTAACTTTCTCAAATGTACACTTACAACTTCGGCATCTCTTTAAAGACTTGACCAATACTTTGAGTATTAATTCTTAACAAAGATTCCTGATCCAGCCCTTAGCTAAGGCTCACCCATATGTGAGGACTGTCAGTCCTCCAAAATCAATGTGTAAGGTCTTTTATTGCTTTTTTTTTTTTACTTTAAAAATGTTTTGGAGCCGGGCGTGGTGGCGCACGCTTGTAATCCCAGTACTTGGGAGGCTGAGACAGGAGGATCACAGGTTTGCGGCCAGCCTCAGCTACTTAGTGAGGCCCTCCACAACTCAGACCCTGTTTCAAAATAAAGAAAATAAAGAATAAAAAAATCGGGTTGGGGTGTAGCTCAGAGGTAGAATGCCCCTGGGTTCAATCTCAGTACTGCAAAAAAAAAAAAAAAAATGTTTTGAAAATCAGGCATGGTGGCGCACACTTGTAATCCCAGTACTTGGGAGGCTGAGACAGGTGAATCGCAGGTTCGAAACCAGCCTCTGCAACTTAGCAAGGCCCTCCACAACTTAGGGAGACCCTGTTTCTAAATAAGAAATAAAATCGGGCTGGAGGTGTAGCCCAGAGGTAGAATGCCTCTGGGTTCAATCTCCAGTACCACCAAAAAAAGTTTTGAAACATAGCATACATAGAAAAATGTCTACAGATCACAAGTGTACAGCTTGATGCATTTTGCAAGCAGCATACCTATATAACTAGCAGCTAGATCAAGAACCAGGATCCCACCATCACCCTGCTTCTGGTCACCATCCCACTGTGCCCTCAGGGCATCTGAAATACTCTAAGTTCTTCATGTACAGGATGTAATTTTCCACTGAACCATTACTTTAAATGAGCTAACTACTCTCAGCTTTGATCAAAATATCACCTTGTAACTGAAAGTGTGTGAAAATATGCTCTTCCAAGTAAAGATTATAATGTTATATTTGTGCATGAGTATGCACCAATATTTACACATTTTCAGGTTCACAAATACATACATGGCATGCTTACCAACATATTTAGAATGACTTTCTTCTTAATGAATGTAAAGCTGAATTAAACAATATTATTGATTCAAGCTTAAAATATCCTAGCTACAATTGATTTCCATGGAACATTTCATGCACTCTGTTTCCAGTTTCTTTAAATTGCTCATGTCAGTTACCATAAATATTTGTTTTGAATGCTCAAAATTTTAAAGCCAAAAATTTTTCATCTTCTGCTTGAAATAGAATTATATGGATTTGTTCTGAGTATCCTCAGCTGTCCTTTATTTAGTTCAATTTCTGTGTCTGATTTTCAGCAAGATATTATTTAGATTCCCATTTGTTTTTTATTTGAGAGCGTGAGTCATAATAAACAGGTTTAGCAGGCTCTCTGGGCTTTAGAAATATATGGTTTTGAAACACAATTTACGCATCATCAAAAATAATTTATTATTATTGTATGAGTGTAGAATTAACAAGGTTATACTTAAGCAGCTATTACTTTTTTAAAATGCTAAAACATATTTCCCATTATGGGAATGATACATCTACAAATATTATTCAACCATAGAAAGTAATGTAGTACATGCTACAATATGGATGAACTTAAAAATGTTATGCTAAGTGGAAAAGGACAGATACAAAAAGCTACTGATTGTATGACTCCATTTATATGAAATATCCAAAATAGGCCAATCCATTGGGACAGAACATAAATTAATGTTTGCCAGAGCTGGGGGAAGTGGGGCCTGGGGACTAATTGCTAATGGGTCCAAAGTTTCTTTTGGGGATGATGAAAACATTCTGGAATCACATAGTAAGCATGATTGCCCAACTTTGTCAATATGGGAGAAAACACTGAGTGGTATTCTGTCTTTCCCCTTCCTTCCTTCCTTCCTTCCTTCCTTCCTTCCTTCCTTCCTTCCAAATTGAACCAGCAGCATTCTACCTCCATGCTACACCACCAGCCCAGCCCTATTAAAAAAAAAAAACAGGGTCTTGCTAAGTTGCTGAGAGTCTGGCTAAGTTGCTGAGGTTGACCTCGAGCCTGAGATTCTCCTGCTTCAGCCTCCCAAGTACTGGATTTACAGACATGCGCCACCACTCCGGGCTGAATGGTACACTTTAAGTGACTGAGTTTTATAACACATAAATATTGTCTTGGGTTTTTTTTTTTTTTTTTTGCAGTACCGGGGATTGAACCCAGAAGCACTGTACCTCCAAGCTACACCCCCAGCCCTATTTTTTATTCTTTCCTTTGAAACAGGGTCTTGCTAAGTTGTGGAGGGCCTCACTAAGTAGCTGAGGCTGGCCACGAACCTGCGATCCTCCTGTCTCAGCTTCCCAAGTACTGGAATTACAAACATGCGCCACCACGCCTGGCTTCTCTTCATTTTTTTAAAGGTCATACATGTGCGTTCTAGAAAAATTGGAAACTAAAGAAAAGTAAAAAATCTCATGTCAGGAATAAGTTATTGCCCCAATATCCAGCAACAATGACTGTTAACTGTGTTATATAGCCTTCCAATTTATGTTCTGTGTATTGTCACAGGGGGAGAGGTTGGTATGTTCCTGTTACATTACAGAGACTACATTTTAAGAAGTCACATATTAATACCCATGTCCTCCCTCCAGAAAAGGATTGGTTTCCAGGAAGATCCATTTAGTTGGCAGCAGCCGGTAGTGGATGGAATGCCAGCAGAGTGATGGCCAGCCCTGTACAGGGGGGAAAGAACCTCATGGGGAAAGACTGGGGCCTGAGAGGAGGAAAGACAAACTTGAGTAGCTGTTGGGGAAGTGGAACCCTGGGGAAAAACACCACAAAGAGACTTTTTGGAAGTTTTGCCACAAATTGTGTGATACATGATGTAAACCGCACCTCTCCATTCTTATGTCCCCTCCACTGCTGTCACAACTTTCAAAGAGTCATGTCTGTGTTTCTTTCAGGTACACCATTGTGCTAAGATGGTGCTTAAAGTGAGTGAATAAGGGGAACTAATTTTGTTTAGGTTACACTTACGTGTCTCAGCAGTATCTATCAACTATTTCAGATTACTATTCAGCACTTTCTCCTTATGTAACATGAGTGTTTCTCTCCATTATTGCAAACTCATTAAAAACGTAACTTTATGACAATTTTAATAGGTCAGACTTCACTGAGTGTTCTCTTGGTGTCAAGCACAGTGTCTGAAGTTTCTTACACCTGTAATCTCAGTACTTGGGAGGCTGAGATGGAAGGATCGCAGGTTCAAGGCCAGTGCAGCACTTAGGGGGACTCTCAGCAACCTAGCAAGACCCTATTTCAAAATAAAAATAACATAAAATAGGGCTGGTTGGTGTAGCTCAGAGTTAGAATGCTCCCAGGTTCAATCCCCAGTACTACACAAGAAAAGAAGTTTCTTAATTATTCCCCCACTTGTCATAGATTTAGGTTTTCATGTTTTATTCTTAACAACAATGCAGTAAACATATTTAGTTTTAAAACATTTTCCATTTGTAAAGTTATTTCCTTAGATGAAAATATCAGAAAGTATTTTTGATATATTCTAAGGGTTGAGATTTTTGTTGTTGTTGCTGTTGTAAAACCTTTTCTTTCAATTTTTCAATTTATATCAAAGTATTTTTGATATATTCTATTCTAAGGGTTGAGATTTTTGTTGTTGTTGTTGCTGTTGTAAAACCTTTTCTTTCATTTTTTTCATTTATTTCTCTGTGGCCAGAGAATTTGGTTAATTTAATTTACGCTTTGGGGGACTTTTGTCCTTAGGACCCAGTATGTGGTCAGCTTTTGTGTGTGGGCCAAGCACACTTGAAAGAAAGTACACTCTCTTTTTATGGGCTTAAAAACATGTGCGCTATCTATTAATTTAATCCTATGATTTATTATTCAAGTCCTCCTGGTGTTCATTTTCACTCTTAATCTGACATTGATTTTATTCTGATTTTCATCTCATATATCTCAGTTATTTTATGAATTTCTCATTATACTTCTAAAGTTTTCTTCATGTTTATTATATGCCTTTTGATTTATTATGGCTCATTGTTACCATCATACTTTTACTACCAATTGCCCTACCTTTTTTTATCTTCCAGATTACCTTTTACAGATAGTTTCTTTATACAATTTTGAACCAAATTCAAAATAACTATGTAGGCTGATCATATATTTTCAATTGGTTTTGGTTTCCAAGTGCTTTAAATGCCTTTTTTTTAAATTTTCAATTATCTCTGGGTGTTGGGGATAGTATCTTTAAGCGATTTAATTTGCTAGGGAACCTGTGTTTTTGCCTCCTAAATCTTTGATATCTAATCATAGCCTTGTGCTTTATGTTGCCTTCACATAGATATCAATATGATCCAGTATAGAAATTTGTTATGTCCTTTTTCTTTCAAGGCCCTGTATGTGTTTTTAAAATCATTTTCGAATAGTATATTAGTGCAGTTTATGATCATCCATGTTATTATTTCTTTATAGAGTATGTTTTTGTCCATTAGTTTTAGAGGATTTGATAAGATACTGATAGGATGCTTACAATTATTTTGTCATTGATATCTAACCATTTTACTGAAAAAGTGAGTGTATAGATTTGAAGTCTTCCTGTTTTTTCCTCCACCTCTTCCTCCTCCTCCCTGCTACTTCTCCTTTTTGTAGGGGGAAAATTCCGTTCTGTTTGCTCCTTTAGTTCTTCAGGAACACACACTATCCAGGAGATTGCATTTTGACAATCAGCGTTTATTACCTTCTGTCACATCATTTTCAGATGGCCTTTACTTCTGTATTTAGAGGAAATTTTTCATGTTTGGCCTATGTTTCATCAATTTAACTATATTCTCAAGTTTGCTACTTACTGTTGCTGATATGGTATTTATTTTGGCAATTTTGTATTTCATTTATATATAGCCTTTCCTTCTCTTGTCCCATTACATGCATAACCTCATACACTATTACTTCCTATACATGGATTATCTTTTACATGGATCAGCCATTTTTAATTTTTTTCTCCTGTCATTTCTTGTAAAATATCTACTCTAGAGTATCTTTCCTCTGTGCCTTTAGGTAATTTCCTGACCTTTTCTATGCTTCAGGGATTTTAATAGGCCACATATCGAATGGCCTTTGCTTACTTGATCCATATATAAAAGGACTCCTGCTGGCCAAGGATTCAAGTATATTATATTCTAAATGCTTGGCTAATCTTGGGCTCCATCAGAGACCTAGGTGTAGGACTCTGTTAGAGTCCAGGAAACCACCCAGGTTCCAGAGCAGACAAGGAACGCTAATCAGTGTGGTGTGGGTGGATAAAACCTCTGAGGGTGAGCTGAGGACAGCAGTAAGGAACATCACCAGCACAGAAGGCACACCAGTGACTGCACCCTCTTGCTCTACCCCCTCTCTTAACCCCACTCTGTCGCAGCGTCAAAACCAAAAGGGGTAACTTAGCCCGACTCTCAGCAATCTAGTGAGACCCTGTTTGAAAATGAAAAAGGTTGGAAGTATAGCTCAGAGGTAGAATGCCCCTGGATTCGATCCCCAGTACCAAAAAAACTAAACTAAACACCCTGAAAGTCTTAGTTGAGCCAACTAGGAGAAGCAAAAACAGAGGAAGAGTCTTTTCCATGCTCAGTTCTCTGTCCCTGGTCCATCCTCAGTCTGGGCAAATTGCTGGGATTACTCCACACTAATGGCAGCCGCCAATTCCCCAGTGGCTTTGGCCTGGCTCCACGGCCTCCCTTCCCACCCTCATCCCACGTCAGCCCAGCCCTCAGGACTCCAGATTATGAGCATCTGTGGCCAAGAGCACGCTGCTTCCTCCCAGACCAGTTCCTTTACCTATGAAAATGGTCTGACCACTGGTCTCCAGTGACCACCTCGCTGGGCTCCAGGGAAGTGAATTTGGTGGAAATCCTTTCAATTTTTTGGTGTATGGTTACTTCTTATCCTTGATTTCTGGTACTGTAGTGGAGTCTGCTAACTGTGTACAGCAAGGCTAATTCCATTGAGACATTGGTAGAGGCTTCTGTCCTTTCTTTGTTATCATGCCTTAAAGCCCAGCTAATTGCATTTTATAACATGGCTCTTTAATGCAAATAATGAACTACTTTCCAGACTCACTTTCATATCAGTTATAAATCATTCTCCATATGGAGTTTGTTCACGCACCTCCCTCTTCTCTTTTCCAGCCTAGTAGTGACTCACTGAAAAGGGTTGGGAATCCCTTGAATCAGGATACTAAAAAGTATAAAAGTGGATGAGAACCTTACGATACCTTTATATGTAAATATTATTAACATTCATAAATTGGTTCTAGGCACTAGAGCACAATAAATGATCACATTCTTTTATTTTTCTAAACCACATCCGGGCCTTTTCCCTCTCCTGACTGCATTTATTAAGAGCTCTTCCTTGCCCCCTGCCTGCCCATTTGGTGGATGGACCTGGCCCTTGGACCCTGGTGGTTCCCATGGTTACTGATGCTCTTCCTGCTGGGGAGAAGTGGTTGGTGCACTGCCATCTGTCACATGAAGCTCTCATGACGGGTCACACAGATGTCCCTCAAGGTGTTCCTCTCGCCAACTGCAGGCTTAGCCCCACGCCGCTGCTCTCGAGGCTGCAGGGCTTAAAGATCAGTCATCAGAGAGAGCCACATGCAAGATTTCTGCCAGCCCCAGATGCAAGGTTTCCTAAGGAAAGTGGATTGGCTATCCTTCCATATCCCATTCAACAAACATTTATTGAAAGCTGTGTGTGGGCAAGGCACTGTGAAAATATTTGAGGATTCAAAGATGAGTACGTTTCTGTTTTCAAAAATTGATCATCTTGGTGGGGTGGAAGCGGAATACATATAAACATAATTATCTGTCTTACAGATCAGAATTCGATAAATACCCTTGAAAACAGTGTTAAGGAAGGATGTTTAAAGCGCCCTTTTTCCAGAATGTAATTTGAATCTGTCTACTTCGCTCTGTCTCTGGTGACTCCACCCTGGCTGAAGCCGCCATCTTGTCTTACCTGGAAAACTTAGGAGCTTCCCCAACTGGCCCCTCTGTACTTGCTCATTCTCTCCCACAGCCTGTTCTTTACACAGCAGTCTCAGGGATGTCAGTAATGCTTTTTAAAAGCAAATCAGAAGCCTTCTCTGCTTAAACACTTCAGCAGCTTCTCACTGCGTTTAGAACGGAATCCAAACTCCTGACTGTGGCATAGAAGGCCGTGTGTGACCTGGCCCCCACGTGCCTTTCTAACTTTGCCTCTCCGCAGCTCCTCTTGCTGGAGCACCCTGGCCTGCGGCTCCTCCTGCCTCGTGACTGGGCCCTTCTGGTTCTAGAGAGAGCAGGAAAATGGGTCTCCTCACAGATGCCTCCCCCTCTGCCCTGTAGGACTCTCACCCAGGGTTTTCTCTCATCACATCCTTTTGTTTTTCTCTGAGGAATTTATTAAATTTGTAATTATGTATTTGTCCACCTGTTTCTCCATTGTTTCTCCCCATCTGACTCTGAAGTCCATGAGGGTGAGACCCACAACTGGCTTGTTTGCTGCTCCACATGGATAGGCCTGGCACCCAATAGATTCTTTGCATATATTTCTTTAATTAAGTCTGAATCCCTAAGGCGAAGAACAAATTCAGTGCGTGAATAAGGGCATGAGAAAGGGCATTTGAACAGAAGCCATGGCATAAGCAAAGTCCTCAAAGGAGAGATTGCACAGTGTATTACGAGAAGAAATACACCAGTGTGTCTAGAATGTAGCACACAGTTTACTTATGTTGCTTTTGAAACCTATCCTGCAATTTGTATGCATATTTAAGTTTTTTTTATCTGTTCTTTCTTTTTTTAATTAGGGCAGGGCTTATTAAGGGCAGTAGAGGTAGAAGAGAAAGTTTATTTCTATTTCTGACTCCCCACACCCACTGACCTTGAGTTTTAAAAAAGTACAGAGCGTGACTTCATATGGGTCCCTTATCACGGGGCTCTGGAGAGGATCATGAGTAGCTGTATAAAAAAAAATGTTTGTGAGTTATCAGAAAGTGGCTCTGTCCTGCTGGCATCCCCGGACTTCTTTCCTTTCTGTTACTTTTCTCTCCTTTTCTTTTCTTTTAAATCAAAACATTCAGTTGAAAACATACTGTCCATTGAGATGAAGCACTTTTATCCTGGTATCCAGTTCTGCAGAGTTTGATTTGGGGGAGTCTGGCTTAGCACTCACTGTCTCTTTCCCAGCTCTGGACCCATTCTCCATTCCAGCTGAGATGTTTATTTTGTGTATAAATCGGCTCCTGCCTGCCTACAGCTGATGATTAAGAGCTCAGGATAATGAAATCTGTAGTTGAAACTTGGCTGTTGGCTACAGTTATTATGCAACCCAACATTTCCCTTTTGTTTTTGTCCATAATATAAAATTCTCAGTTTTTCTTTCAAAGCAAACCCTACAAATACTCCAAAATTTGTTCCACAAGTATGTTTTTAATGACCAAGCTTAATTATTTCACAAAGTCCAGATCGTATGCTTTTGAAAGGAACAAAAAAAACCATAGTGGCTGTGCAGTCATACCATTCCAATAGTCTATGCGCAGCTGAATGGAGCCGAGAGGACAAATGCACCTTCATGGGGCTGAGCTTTCTGTCTTTAAGCAGAGTTCTTACTACGTCTTCAATAGCAAATAATGCAAGAGACACAGCAAAAGTGCTGGTAAGAAGTGGCATATTAGGAGACCTCTCGTGAGGTGTCTTAGACAAGTGATAAACCTTCCCTGCCCACCCTCCCTAATTTGTGAATTTCTACAGTTAGAGAAGCCTTACATCCTCACCTGAATTCTGTAAGTAGCACCTGTCAGGAGCAAGTGGGCACATCTTGGGTTTCATCAGTCACAGTGCCTTGAATGTTGGGTTATGGGGCCTCTACTCTAAAGATCACCTGGCCGTAATGTGTGTGAGAGACTGGATCCGCCCAGTGCTTCCCAGGAGCCTGTTTCATAAAAGAAGGTCCAAACACCATGAAGGCCATGCACTCAAGGACTGAAGGTGGGGGTGGAGTGCTGCCACAGGCAGGGACATGATCTGAAGACAACAGAGCAACTAAGGTCACATTCGTCTGTGTCGCTGTTTCGCTCAAGGTTGGCCCTAGGAGAGAGAGTCACCGTTCAAGTAGGTGGCCGTTAGACCAGAGTGGGTAGTCAAAGAAGGCTTGAGAGAAGAGGAGGTATTCTACACACACATCCCAAACACTTTAGCCCATACCTGTTCCCTGGAGACATCTGGTGTCATTAAGTGCATGAGATGGGTATTTGAAAAGTATAACCACCAGAGAAAAAGACACACAAGCTTCTCTTTTAGCAGTTCATTGAAGGAGAAAGTAAATTAGTCTGTGGAGAGGATGGGTATTTAGGAAAACTTTTAGAGGTGATAGCTGAATAAGGTTTTAGGGAATTAATAGAATTTGTGAGACGAGAAATGGAGAAGGGTTGGTAAAGAGGGAATGACGTGTATAAAGGTAGTAAGGTAACAAACAACATTTAAAATTCAAGGAAGCCGTTTTGTGTATCTAACGTATGCTGTGTTAATTTCCTCTTGCCTCTATAACAAATCATCAAAAACTTAGTGACATACAGCAACACAAATTTATTAACTTACAGCTCTGAAGATCACAGATCTGAAATGGTCTCATTGGGCTTAAATTATAGCACTGACAGGCTGTATTCCTTCTGGAGGCTCTAGGGGAAATCTCTTATTTTTTCTAGCTTCTAGAAGGCACCTGCATTCCTTGGCTTGTGGCTCTTTCCTCCCTCTTCAAAGTCAGCAGTGAAGCATCTTCCCAATTCTGACTCTGACATCCTGCCTGCCTCTTCCATAGTTAGAGGACCCTTGTGATTACATTGGGCCCCAATAGTTAATCCAGGATAACTCCCTAATGGTAAAGTCAGCTTATTAGCAGTCTTAATTCCCTCTGCCTACCTAATTCCCCATCCCATGGAAAAGGCATAGTCACAGGTGCCAGGGATTCAGACATGGACATCAGAGGTCAGTATTCTGCCTACTACACATGCAGCGTGAATGTTGAAGGTGACGGTAAAGAAAAAAGTTAACATGACCCATCAACCCTGGGTGGAAAAGATCATCCACCCAAGAAAGGCTTTTCATCCCAGCATTTTTTTTTTCCAATGGAGGAGTCAAGATTCTGGAGACTTTCCTAAGGTATAATGAGTGTGTTTCTCTTATTGCATAACAAACCACCCCAAGGCTTGGTGTCTTAGAATAACAATGACTTTATTTATTTATTTATTTGTTTGTTTGTCTGTTTGTTTATTTATTTTGCTGGGGATTGAACCCAGGGGCATTCTACCTCTGAGCTACACCCCAGCCCCCCCCTTTTTTTTGAAAACTAGGTAGCTGAGAGTCTCACTAAGTTGCTGAGACTGGCCTCCTGCGATCCTCCTGTCTCAGCCTCCTAACTAAGTACTGGGATTACAGTTGTGCGCCAGCATGTCTGGCACAGATTCTGTGATCCATGGGAATTTGGGTGATTTCCCTGCTGGTTTCACCTGGGCTCATTCACCAGCTCCATTCAGCTGGAGGGTCAGCCAGGCTGGAAAATTCAGGACGGCCTGACCATATCTGTCATTTGATGATGGCCATCAGTAGGGCTGCCTTGGTTGCAGCCAGCGTGAGTCCACATCCTCTGCTAGGTTAGGCCAGCTTCTGTGCATGGCGGCCTCCGGGCACTGTTCAGCAGCATGAAGGTGAACCGCAGGGCTCTGCAGGCCTGCGCTCCCGACTCACACAGCATCACCTCCACCACATCCCCCTGGGCCAAGCAGTCAGAAGGCCAGCCTGAACCTGAGCTGTAGGGAAATGGAGCCTGCCTCCAGAGGGGAGCTGCTGTGGTGGCCTCATTCCGTGCGGCATTGGCTGTGAAGGTAGGAGTGTTGCTCTGAGAATAGGAGTCTGAAATTCAGTATTTCAGAGGTAAAATGTTTCTGGATGACAACAATATCCAACACATAGCCCAAAAGCTGAATGGTTCGAGTAGTGTGATAAAGATCACTGGCGCTGAAGAAGTGAGGACATTGTGAGGCCAGGGTGTGGGGTGTGCCAGCCGGTGGACACAGTAAGAACCCTGAGTTGGTGGTGGATGGGGAGGAGTGGCCTGACGCCCAGTAGATGACAGTAATAAAAGCAGGGGAGGTATGGGGTCATCAAACTGACGACATGGTTCTGTAGGTCTTGGAGATCATGATCACCCACATTTAAGTCAGGCTGTGGGCAGTGGACACCCAGAACTACTTCACCAAGCCCCTCACCTCCCCACCTCCACATTGACTTGTCCACATGCCAATGTTCAAACAAAAGCACCACTTCTGACTCCAGAGAGTGAGCAGGCAGTGTCTTCCAGGTGCATTTTCACTCTTAGCAGCCATGTCTGAGCTTCTGTTCAAGTGTGACATGAGGTTCAGGCTGGTTTTGAGTAAGAAGAGGACAAAGCCACCATAGTAGCAGGTTACCAGTGTTTGATCTCTCAAACATTTTCTTTTCTATCTTTCTTGTCTCCTCAGGCATGTGTTTAAAGGTGAAAGGGTATCCACATAGATCAGTAAGACTTATAGTAGTGAAGTTTATTAACTGTGTTAAATGCATAATATTTATTGCTCTCATTCTAGGTAAATAAAAGTCAGGAAGCAGATAGTCATTATCCAGATGGTCCTGAGAGCTCACTCAACCATAAGAGTGCTAGATATGAATAAATTAGAGCCCATAACAAGAGGAGAAGGATAAAATTGCATATTTTTATAATTACTACCATAATTTAATGTTTATTTGTTTATGCGTAACAGAGGAACAACGTTTTACAACAATACAAGTATGGCGTGAGTTCGCATCCTTGGCTGTGACTTTGCATTCTTAAAATGCTTTCTAGATTACCACGAAAAGAAATTTGTACTCCAAATAAAAGACTTTCAGTATTTGGAAACACAGCAATGTTTCCTGGAAATTCCATATCTGCCGTGCAGGATCCAGGCTATGGATTTTTAATTCTGACCAGCCTTTCGTTTTCCCTTCCGTGTTATCCCCAGCACACAGGGTTCAGCACCTTTGGCTCTCACTTTGGTCCTGAGCCAACTGAAAGGGATTAGGAGGCCCTAGGATGTTATTTTCACCTTTGATATAGAAACTGTTAGGCCCACATGAAATGTGTCTAACAGTAAGTGAAGTAATGATAGTTTGGGCAATCATAGCTTTAATATCAAACTTGAAGGGCTTCTCTCCCTCTTAAAGTAGTCTTCTGTAAAAGCTATACAACTATTCCATCAATGCCTCTGTGATTCAGATTATTTGGGGGATTACTTTTTGGGAACTGATATCAGAGCTAGTTTGCAAGCCAACAAGAAAATTAATTCTATATTTTCAGTGTCCTATCTCGATGTTGACTAAGTCCACATATTAGTGTTCAACCATCTGTGATGTTTATCTGTCCAAAAAAAATCAAATTCACCCTCAAACCCTAAAAAGACTAAGATTTTCCACCACTTAGGACATTCAAAATGATGTATTTCAGGCTCCAAAGTTGTGAGTCTCCAAATGGAGCCTGTTCTACTGATTTGGGCTACCTTGGGTAATATCACCTAAAACTGCTCAAGAAGTGTTACATTTTAGTCCTGGTCATCTAGAAATGCCCCATTTAAAGAAATATGTTTAATCTATCTTCCCAACTCTATTATCCTTTGGTTTACCATGACCCTCCTCCCTGTCTCTCCCTTCCCACCCAAAACATTTTCTGCCTTCCTTGCCTGTGGTCAGCTATGCTGCATCTTGTGTTTGAGTTCTTCAATTTTCAGTGAGCTACCCTTGAGCTAGCTCTCTAAAAGTTATACTTTTGGTAGCCCTTTGTCATTATTAAGTTTATGACTTCACATCTGAATCTGGCCCCCCACCTGTTGTCTCCTAAAGGCATCCATCTTCAGGGTCAGAATTATAATTTTTGAAGCCATCTCAATGAGCCTGTCCCTGGGGAGGCCGGGCTGCAGCAACTTTGCTTCTTCCTCCTGACCCCTCATTCAGCAGCCCTCTTTAGACCTTCTTTGGTAGTTCAGGAAGATTCTAAAGTGGCTCCTCTTCCTGGTAAAATCATGCTTTTAACCATATGTGTCAGGTACCACAGCAGGAACTTAAACATCAGTTTACTTAATCCTCACAATAACCTTAGAATATAGATACTGTTATAATTTCCATTTGACAGATGAAGAGTCCAGAAATTATAAACATCTCTCCCAAATTCAAATTACTAGAAAGTAGGGGAGCAAAGATTCAAACTCACATCCACCTAAGACAGGTTGCTCAGCCTCAGCACTATGGCGTTTGGGCTTGTATAATTCTTGGGGTCTGGGGCGCTGTTCTGTGCCTTGAACTATGTTTAGTAGCAGCATCTTTGGCCCCTACCCTCTAGAAGCTGGTAGCTTTTAGCCTTCTGATTGTGACAACCAAATATATCTCCAGACATTGTTTCCCAGGGAGTGTTTAACAAACATTGATGTAATGCCAAATCCATGCTTTTTCACCACATTGTGCTATTAGATGGGGAACTAATAAAGCCATAGAATTTCAAGGCAAAAATGTTAAAGAGATCAATTTTAGTGTGGACTGAAGGAATAACTTTTGATGTTCTATAGTACTGTAGGGTAATTATGATTGACAAAAATTAATTGAATATTTCAAAATAGCTAGTAGGGAGTATTCTGAATATTCAAAAATGATATATGTCTGAAATAATAACTATGCCAATCACCCTAATCTGGTCATTATATATTATATATACATGTATTGAAATGTCAGTCTATAATCCATAAATATGTGTAATCACTATGTGTCAATTAAAAATTAAAATGGAAAAAAAAGAAGCCACTATACTTGGCTGATCCATCAGAATGGGTGATTTTTAAAGACTTTCTCCACCCAAGATAATCAGAATAAGCATTGCCAGGTAAAGCACGGGTGTCTGTCCTTTTTAAGCTTCTTTAGAGTATAGGAACTACAGAACAAATCCTAACCTAGCCACACATCTGTTCCTTGAATCAATGGGCTCCAATCCTGCCAAAGCCTTCTCCAGCCCCGGTTTAACACCTCCCGTGTGGGTGTTAGGGTCCACAGTTCCAGAACCTCCACTTCCAGAAACGATTTCATCTTCAGATAGTCCTGCATGTGAACAAGTATTCTTCTCAATAACTTCCTTATATCTCTCCATCTATGCCCTTATGATCCAAATTATCATTTTTCTCAAATCAGTTAAACCCTGATTGATTCCCAGTTATGGCTCTCTTCTGAATAGTTTCTTTACTGTGGCCGGTAAAATCACTATCAACTAACTCTTTAAAAATGACTACCTAGCCACTTTTTTCAGTTTAGTAATAGATTTCCTCACAAGGACAATTACGGCTCATTAAAACTTAAAATCTTGCAAGGTTGGTCTCCCATCCAGCTGCTCCCATTAAGGAGGCTGCCACCAGTTGGTGGAAGGGCCTGTCCCTGGGGAGGCCAGGCTGCAGCAACTTTGCCTCTTCCTCTTGACCCCTCATTCAGCAGCCCTCTTTAGACCTTCTTTGGTAGTTTTAGGAAAATTCTAAAGTGGCTCCTCTTCCTGGTAAAATCATGCTTTAACCATATGTTCCAAGGTAGAAGGCAATTTTTCTTAATCTTGTTTTATAGTAGGACCTCTTGAGGATTTCTGTTTTATTTGTTTGATTAATATAAGTAACTAAATGAAAACATAAAAGTTAATTTGGTTACCACATCAGAATTCTAGCTGGGTGCGGTGGCATGTGCCTGTAATCCCAGTACTTGGGAGGCTAAGATAGGAACATAGAAAGTTTGAGGTCAGCCTGGACAATTCAGTGAGACCCTGTCTCAAAAATAAAAAATAAAAAGGGCTGGGGATGTAGCTCAGTGGTACCACATCCCTGGGTTCAGTTCCCAGTACTACATAAGTTAAAAAAAATTCAGAAGTCAGACTTTCAGTTTACTTTTCTTTAAAATCAGGTAGTCTTTCAGCCTGTATTTTTTATTCTAAGTCACCACAGTATTCTTGAGCGTAAAGAAACCTGCTTCTCAACAACAGGTGTTGGGTAATTGGAAGATGGTGGTGGGGTGGATACCAGTGTTGCCAAGGGCAGCTTGTGCCCAGTATCAAAGGTTAACCCTACAGGTGGCCAGGTTCACTGGCCAGTCAACATGAATAGCCAGTGAGCTATAAATGCATGCCAGCTGTCCTGACAGTGCCTGGACGGATCTGCAGTAGGCAGGTTATGTTTAGAGACAACCAAGGAGAAAATAACATGGTAACCAGAATAAACTGTTTGGGGTCAAAATAACAGTCTGGTGTTTTTGTTCTCGTGTGAGATATAAAAAGAAAACTTGGGCTTCAATTAGGCTTGGTATGAACTTCCAAACTTCTTGTCTATGCCTGTGCACCTCCGAAGCCGTGGCTACACAAAGGCAAAACTATTCTGAACTCCTCAAGTCCTAGATTGCTCTGGAAAGCCTTGGCGTCTTTAATGTGGTGTCCACTCTCTTCTCATAGAGCTTTATAAATGGACACTGACATGGACTACGAAAGACCCAACGTTGAAACCATCAAATGTGTGGTCGTGGGCGACAACGCTGTAGGGAAGACGCGCCTGATCTGCGCCCGAGCGTGTAACACCACGCTCACGCAATATCAGCTGCTGGCCACCCACGTGCCCACTGTGTGGGCGATTGACCAGTACCGCGTCTGCCAGGAGGTAAGCTGCAGTGTCTTTAGAATCCTCAGGCCATCGTTGCTGTTTGCCAGTCTGATTAAAGATGGAGGAGGAGGATGGCTAATTTGCACATTCAAACCCAAACTAACCTTTTTTAGTGCCATAAGAGAAGACAAAAGCAAAGGACAAATTCAGGAGCATGGCTATGGTATCCTAAATGACAGTTGAGTCATGTGACTCCAGGCAGTGACTTAGGACTTGGCTCAAGTCCTGATAGATGGAATAAGGACTGTAAATGCAAATAGGTTGAGGGGCACTGAGAGGTGTTGACTTGGACCGCCGTCTCCTGCGGTCTCTGAGTAACACTGAGCCCACGGGCTCGCTCTCTCTCTCTCTCTCCTGCAGGTCTTGGAGCGTTCCAGGGATGTGGTTGATGAAGTGAGCGTTTCTCTCAGGCTTTGGGACACTTTTGGCGATCATCACAAAGACAGGCGTTTTGCATACGGCAGGTAAACCAAGACGGATGCGGTTGAGCTCAAGTCCAGTTTCCTTCTCAAATCCAGCAGCTGGTTCACACATTAGCAAAACCCACATCATATGGCCTTTTGAAATATGTTGGGTTTTGCACTGTGTCTAAGAAAAGAAGAAAAAGAACAATATGGTTTCCTGATGTCAAGAAACACTGAGTTTGCCTCACCACTCAGGAAGCCCCGGATTAAAACCGCCAGTGCTAATGAAGCTGGGAAGTCTATCCTCGGCCCCAGTCCACTCTGATTGTTGTTTTCCTGACTAATACCTCATTACTTTCTTTTAGAATATTTCAAGTTATTTTAGCACTTGGCCACCCTACTTCAGAAGTTCTCTTTGGTCTTTTCATGACCATATTAGCTAATGTTATTTGCTTTGTGTTATTTGGCTTTGTGTTATCTAAAAAGCCTCTTTTTTTTTCATTTGAAGGTCGTTCTTAAAAAGAAAGAAAAATATCTCTAAAGTCCTTCACAAGGCATGTTTCCAAAATGAACTGAAACGCTAATGTCTATTTTTCATTTTAAAAAGAGCAGGAAAAACCCAGTAAAAGGAAGATTAATGTAGGCCACTAACATGGGTAGGAACATAGGCAAAGTGCCTGAAACTATTTAGCAACTTCAAGTCGCTAACATGATGCATATCTCAGTTAATGGGTTACAGCTGTTAAAATCCAGATAAGGTGGAGAATTTTTTTGATCCTTAAGTGTAAATTAACACATTTCATTTTAGGTTTAGAATTTAGGTTTACAATTTTAAACTGACAGCTCAGTTGTCCCTTCTTAAAATCGACCACTGTGTTACCTCACAGGACTGGATCAGATACTCCAAGCATGTGCGTTGCTTCTTAGTATTGAGATAAGTGTTTTAGAAAGTTCTGCTATTTCTTCAAGCCAGTAGCTCTCTGAACAAATTTTTATTGGCATTTATCAAAGTGGTCTAAAATACTGAGTAAACTACTAAAAGGGTTTGCCCTACTCCTGAGAAGTAGTTCACACACTGGGGAAAAAAACTAACAAAAAACACCCTGTGTTTAGACCAGACAGGACTCAGAAAAGGCATATGAAAATTAAGTATGATTTTAGTGTCCCCTAGGCAACAAGGACTTTTAAACTTAGGATCCAGCATCATAGATATTTTTCTTCTCCTTGAATATCCTGGGCTGTTATTTTTCTTTCTTTCCATAATGTTCTAGATTATTATCTTGGTTTAGCTTTTTCTTCTCCAATGTTTTACATTTAGACAACAATAACAATCAGCAAGCCTGCTTATAAGTCAGGCTTATGCAGTCAGGTTTGTAATGTCTGAGTGTTTTAAGAAGCTTGATTTTTAAATCATGTCTTTAAGCAAAGTAAGGACAGGTGTCAAAGGGCTTTTCGTAACCCCACTTCTACAAAGGTGTTATGCAAAGATTGATCTGAAGATGAGCTGACTCAGATATTTGGGTTTAGACTCTGCCGACTATTTCAACAGCTCAGTGGTTTGGTGCCACTTGAAATTTATGCATTTGGAACAAGGAATTTCAGCAGGACCCTTCCGAGTAAAACTTGAATTGTGGTGCTAGAAAAACTATTCCATTTCATGTGAGATTCCTGCATAGGATCTGTTTACTGGCACTCACAGGACCATGCTGGGCCTCAGCCAGTGCCCTGACATAGCTGGAGTCATTTCACTGCATGTCATGCCTGTGTTTGTTCACTCCCAACAAAAATAAGCTGCTCCTTCCTATGATTCCATCAGTTCAAAGTGCATTGTTCTGCTCCCTTGTCTGCAATGTTTGGTTCCATCGACCGTATCCTATTCCCTCTTTGATAGAAACAGGAAGTGCTCCCCAAGCCAAGTTTGATTCTCTGAGCAACACAGAGGGGCTGCCAGAAAGACTCCCAGGCATGTGTCTGGCCATGTTCTCCTAGACCTCACTTTGTGTGCATGTTTGTACCTTGTACTTCCCCTGTCCTTTCTGATTCCCTACCACCTCCCGGTGCCCTGCCACAGACCCCAGTGCTAGTAAACAAAAGTCAGAGCTCCTCTGTCTTGGACTCCAATTCTGTAAATGCTAAATATGTAAGACCACATTGATGTAACACCAAGAAGTTGTATTTTGTGGAAAAATTTGGCAGCAGTGGGAGTCTTTTTTTCCGTGTAGAACTTTGACCAGTTCTTTTCCTTACCATGAAAAAGCAGACAGCCAGTTTGGTTTGCAAACTTCGTTTTTGACTGACGTTTTTACTAGGTGTGAATTGCAAGTCAATGGGATGTGCAACAGAGATTAACTTGGATGCATGTGGACTATATTCCATGGTACCTGGAACCTTTTTAAAATAATTCATTAGATTCTTACAGTGACGATGAGAGAAACCAGATTCATCCCAAGGTGCCTCAGACCTTGCTGTCAGTATCCTTCTTAGCACAAAGGAAGTTAAAAAGTTGCCCCTCAAGCATTCTTTGGCACGGACAAGCTCTACGTTTTCTGAGTGGACCTATATGAATCAAGGGATGTCAGTGGTAGGCATCTGCCAGCTTGACTTTGCAAATTTCCTAGCATTATTAAACTATATCCAGAATGTTCTTGCTCTCTTCATGACTTCCCAGCAGCTCTTTGATTCCTTTTTTTTTAGCCAACTAGAATAATAGCTCCAATTTATCGAAAGTCTGCAATGTTCCAGTCAACGTATGCTTTGCCAACATTAACTTAGTTGGCCCTTTCAGGAGGCAGAGATGACCTCCATGCCACAAGTGAGTAAAGTGTTCGGTTCTTTTGCTGCTCTAACTTAACCAGTCATGAGTCTCAGAGGCAAGTTCACACTGCTGGCTCCCACTCTTTCCACTGTGCCAAGATACCTCCACCTCAGTTTAAATAGGATGCAACTGAAAACTACCCCACATCAGCGGATGGGGTTTCTGTTTGCTCTTCCATGTTGGTGCCAAGGCTTAAAACTAGAATAGATCTCAGAAGCTCATCTGGCTGACCCTATTCCTTCAGGAAGGGAAGTTGCCAATACAGCTAAGAAAAAGTACCAGTGGGGGTCCTCCTGCTGGGGGCGATGGGAGGGAGCAGTGTGGCACCAGCGTCACAGCGCTGCACAGCCCAGGTCTGCCAGGCCCTCTCTTCTTGGGAGCGAATGGGCCCAACTCTGTTGTAGCCTTTCTTCCCCCCACCTACTTCCTATCCACTTTTGGATGAACTTTTGAAGTTCTTTTCTGAGTCTTTTGAAATGTCAAGAACAAAACTGTACATAGTAGCCATGACTGTGATCAGCTGCCCTTTTTTGGCAAGGAAAGAGCCTCTTCTTAAAGGGATGTCGCGAAACTCAAGATCTTTCCCTGAATGCTTGTAAGAATGAAAGGTAGGCAGGTAGGATGGGCTCCACCTTCAACAGGACAACAGGCCCCCTCCACCCTGCCTCTCTCAGCACACAAAGTGTAAATAATTATAGATTTTATTGTTTCCTCTCCTTGAAAACCTCCTTCACTGATCAGGATCAGATAACCTTCAGATACTTAAAGCTGATAGTGCTGAAAGTGATATGAGCAGCCACCGGCTAACCAAGGCACCCTCATGAGCCAGACCTGGGCTGGGAGTTCCTATTTTGTCCCACTTCATTCTCCTGTTGGTCCTGCAAAGTAGGCCCATTTTACAGTTGAGGAAACAGGCAGCCGGGCGTGGTGGCACATGCTTGTAATCCCAGTACTTGGGAGGCTGAGACAGGAGGATCTGGGTTCGCGGCCAGCCTCAGCTACTTAGTGAGGCCTCCGCAACTTAGTGAGACCCTGTTTCAAAATAAAGAATAAACAATAGGGCTGGGGGTGTAGCCCAGAGGTAGAATGCCCCTGGGTTCAATCCCTAGTGCCAAAAATAAAATAAAATAAAAAGAAACAGGCACAAAAGGGTCAAGGTCAGACAGCCAGGACAGAGTGGAGCTGAGCCTGCTGCTTGGGTCTAATCCCAAAGCCCATACCCGCCCCCCACTACTCCGCTGTGTGGCTGACAGTGGTGACTGATGACAGACTTACTTTGATTTCCTGCTGGCACAGTCTAAGTCTTGCCCTCTCCTGGTGCGGACACTGAAGACCAGCGGCCACATCTCTCCCCAGCTCTGACATTCCAATGCTTCTCTTAATTTCTTTCATCCACAGCAAATAACCTAATTCTTTATATACAGCCTTAAGTAGCCAACCACGAGTCCTTTCACTTTTAGTAAAGGTGATACTTCCAAGCAAACTTTTTGAGAGTGAATTGGAATCTTGGGCAATCTATTTGTCATGCTTCCCCAAAACATTTAACTAAAAGGTTCAGAACCACTGTACTTGCTCTGATCCCCAACAGTGTCCAGACATATTTTCAGCCTGCTTGGAACCCATTCATTATATGGTTTATTCTTACATACTGGTTTTTCTTAAATGTTGTTAGTGCCTATGAGAAGGACAGTATATATATTTTAAATGATAATATTAATCAGTGCTATGGTTTCTGTGTATCTATTTAAATAAGATGAGTTTGGTTTCATATGTTCAAGGCCTGTGTAATCAGATATGGCATGAACACACCCCATTCTGAATGCTCAGTTGAGGACCTTTAAAAAAATCAAGACTATGAGTGACCCGTGTTTGTGTCTTCAATGCACCTAGAGAGAGTATTTTGAGTTATTTCTTATTGTCCATAGCACATTTTAAGTGCTAGGACAGAAATAATGTTCTAATGATTTCAGGATGGTGAACAGCCTGTTGTAACAGGAAATATATCAAGTGGAGTTGGACCACAGCCAGGATTAGGCAAGGCAAGCAAGTTTCTTACCTTGGGCTTAAGAATGTAAACAGTAATAATTTTTAAAAGACTGGATCATCATTACTGTTTCTTCTCTTCTGCCTCAGGCTTAGTATTGCACTGTTACTGATCCTGACTTTATTTAAAATGTCTATATTTTGTTCATCATGGATTTCTTTTTGTCTTAATTTTGATGTTTTAAGAAAACAGAATTACTGAGTTTTTTTGTGCCTCCTTGCATTTTGCTCCTGAGACAACTGCTCCACTGTTTACCTAGTCCTGGTCCTGACAGTGGATAGCAAAGTAGCAAAGGAAGAAAGCCAGAAATACATGTACTCCATGGAAATGTAAGCCAAAACAGTGTTCAGCGTGTTAGTACCAAGGGGTCTAGGGAAATGATTACTGCTTGGTTCCTAAAGACATTCAGTCTCGTGTGCTGCCATAACAAAGACGACTAGAAGTTTCTCAAGTTATAGTAATAAAGTAGAGAGACAAGGGACAGGAATCGCAGTTCCCTAAGAGATAATACTAAAATCATTAGTTCTTGTACCTGAGTACACCTAAGCATAAAAGTTATTCTGAGATAAATTTCTGGGGAGAGGTAAATCAGCCAACTTTAACTAGTACCTGGTTTACTATGAGGCAGGTACTGTGGTGAGCGCTCTCAAACAAAAGGGAGGCGTCCTTGAAGGGTAGAGTGAGACCTTTTGAGTGAGGACACTACACAAAAAAGAGCACATATTGTGTATCTCTATTTCTATAAAAGATGAAGAAATACAATCTATATTGTATATAGTATATAGTATATAGTACAGAGTATTACTCTGTACTATAGATTAGATCACTGGTTCCCTAAGGAAGATGATGGAGGGAAGTATGGATTACAAGGGGACTGGAGGAACTTTTGGGGGTGATGGAAATACTTATCTTGTTCACAATGATAGTTTCAAGGGAAACACATATGTCAAAACTAATCAAATTAAAAACATTAAATATGCAAAGTTTAAGGTACTTCAACTATATCTTAAAAGTTCTAAGATGAGAAATACCTTTATGGACAATGTAATCTATGATATTTGAGAAAAACTTTGTATGATAAATTATATATGTTTTAGTCATTTGTGGAACTTTAAGTTAATTCTCATAGAAAACATAAATCTTTCATGTGGACTTAGGGGAAAATGGAACCATCATTGAATATAAGGTATGGGATATTTATCAAATCTCAATGCTAATGATGGGACACTATCATATTGTCACGAAAAAATCATACCGTTTCTCTTCTCCCAGGGATAGAGTCCTCAGCTCAGTGGGTCGTAGTCTGATCACATGGCCTGTTTCTTTGGCTAGAAGATTTGCTTCACCAAGTACCCTGTGATAGCCAAATAGAGAACACCAAGTTCTGTGAAAGTTTTCTGTTTCTCCATCAAATAGTAACAATTTTGCCTCTGTATCTGGTTCATTCTAGAACTAGAGAATGTGATGCTAACCTCTGGAGTGTACAAAAGACCTCCACACGGTACCCAGCTGCACCGGCTGGGAATTGCTGCAGAGCTGAGTGATCAGGTGGTGTGTGGCTCCTCTTGTTTGTTTCTCTGGTTTGGATCCCATCCTCCCTTCCCAGCCTCATCTCTTGCGCTAGATGCAATAAAACATTTATAGGCCCATATCCTCTGGAGCCTATAAGCCCTGAGCTATACATTATGTCCACCTAGGAAGTTTCCCCTACCCTGCCCGTTCTTAAGCCAACCAATCACTACCAATATTCTCAGAATTGATGCAAGTGTCACTTACTGGCAGAAGTTCTCTCTACTCTTCCCACCCTCTCTAGCACCTTGAGAATCCAGGTAAAGTGTCTTGCCTTTAGGTTCCTACAGAATACCTTGGCAAATCCTGCCTTGTATCAAAATTGGCTCCTTCATTTTCTCCCCATATCCTCTTCTCCCTTGTATCTTTAGGACCGTATCCTCAGGGCCAGGTCTTGTACATAATAGAAGCTTAATAGATGATAGCTACACGAGTGAATGAGTTTGTTGATTGATCTCTTGTGCATACCAGGATCTTCTAAGTTATTGACAAGGAAATGTTCTTACAAAATACTCCAAATTATTTTACTGAATTTTATATGTACAACTTATAGTAAGAACAACAAATGGCATGCCAACCTGAAGGCGATGGAGATGGCAGACGCTGGCTCTTGGCTTCTGCTTAGTGAATTAGTACATGGAAGATGAGCTGGGAGGCCAACAGGAAAAGGTGATATATTCAGCCACATCCTCATAACCTCCCCTTTTATTTCCCAAATTTTTGAATTTGTAATTGTTTGTATGTAATGCTTTACTTGAATGAATATTCTTAAACAGAGAGTTACTTGCTTTAATAATTATGCTTTTCCAAATTATAGATTGTTTCTTCTCTGGATATCATTTCCAAAACCTTAATGAGAATAATTCTTTAAATAATCATATATATGTATATATTTATATACACATATCCTATATATGTATATATTTAATTGGCCCAAAGATAGGAGCATTAAGTAGAAAATTGAAGGTGGATCGTTACCATTATATGCTTATGCAAAAAAAACAAAAATACATTAGACTAAAGGGCATACAGATAATTCAAAAACTAAAATCTGTGGTGGAAATATCTATAGAAGCTGTGCTAAAGTGCCCAAGCACAGGGTCACACTGAGCCGAATCACCTGGCAGAATCTCTGCCTTCACTGTGCTCTGTACCACTTGGCCCGCTGTCCCACACTGTCCTTCCTGCTTTGAAGCAGAACATCTTGAATTGGAACAAAAAGAAAAAAACCTCAAAAGAGCTGGGATCCCCATGCTTGACCCAGGCCTATCCCCAGGATGCAACTGTCCTTGGAAAGCAAGAGTACCAAATGAGGGAGCCACGGGGCAGGAAGGATGGCTGGGCTCACTGGTGTTCCAAGAGCTGGAAGGATGTGGCTGCTGCCCGGACATGGGTCAAGTGGCTGGGGAAGATGGTCTTTGTGGCTCAACTAGAAAAGCACTGATAGGCCTAACAGAGGCCACAAGAGTGTGAATGATGCCACCTCTGAGGCATGAGAAGGGAACAAGAACCACTCTCACCCCCATTAACACTGGCCTCCTTTTCACTTTGTTTCCCGTCACTACTTAATAGCTGCAAGTTTGACAAGTCAGGTCTCAAATTTAGCTAAGTATGTTGACTTTTCACTATATATGAAGAGAAAACATCAGTTTGTGATGTTTCTGTACTAGAAGTTTCTGATAATGAAATACATTCCAGCCCACACAGTTTCTCCTTTCATATTAGAGGATAAAGTGAGACTGTTGTGTGACTCTCAGAAGGGCAAAGCTAGTAAGCCAAAAGGAAAAGATCTCTCTTTTTTTTTGGGGGGGTGTATCATATATTGTCTTTATAATGTTGGGGTAAGTTCCTTCTATCCCTAATTTATTTGGTGTTTTTAACATAAATGGGTGTTGGACTTATTTTTTTATTGGTGCATTGTAATCATACATCTTGATGGGTTTCAAGGTAGTAGAAGTGTACATGCACACATTGGTCAATTAGCCCTCCCCCAATTCCCACTCCCATTCCCTCCCCCTTCCCTCCTTGTGCTCAGCATAGTAGTTGACTTTGATTAAATTTGTGTATGTCCATCCTGTGCATTAGGGGGTTTCCCTCTTCCCCCCTCCCATCTCCTTCAGTTAGGTCACCTTCTTTACTCATTGGAGGTTTTCTCCATCTTTGTCTGGAGTCCCTTCTAGGCCCTATTCTCCTTAGCTTCCTCACACTAGGGAGAGCATTCGACTTTTCACTTTTTGTGACTGACTAATCTCACTTAGCATAATGTTCTCTAATTCCATCCATTTCCCTGCAAATGATGTAATTTTGTTCTTCTTTATGACTGCATAAAATTCCATTGTGGCCGGGCGTGGTGGCGCACGCTTGTAATTCCAGTACTTTGGGAGGTGGAGACCAGAGGATCCGGGTTCGCGGCCAGCCTTAGCTTTCTCTCTCTCTCTCTCTCTCTCTGTGTCTCTCTACTTAGTGAGGCCCTCCGCAACTTCGTGAGACCCGGTTTCAAAATAAAGTATAAAAAATAGGGCCGGGGGTGTAGCGCGGAGGTAGAACGCCCCTGCGTTCAATCCCTGGTACCGCAAAAAAAAAAAAAATTCCATTGTGTACATATCCCATAGTTTTGTAATCCATTCATCTGTTGATGGACATCTTGGCTGGTTCCATAGTTTGGCAGTTGTGAATTGTGCAGCTATAAACATAGATACACATGCATTAATCTGGTAATTTGGTTTCCATTCTTTTGGGTAGATGCCTAGAAGTGGTATTGCTGGGTCAAATAGTAGGTTCATTCCCAGTCTTCTGAGAATCCTCCACACTGTTTTCCAAAGTCATTGCACTAATTTGCAATCCCACCAACAGTGTATTAGAGTTCCTGCTTCTCCACATCCTCACCAGCATTTGTTAATGTTTGTGTTTTTAATGATTGCCATTCTAATTGGGGTTAGGTGAAATCTCAGGGTAGTTTTGGTTTGCATCTCTCTGCTAATGATGTTGAACATTTTTTCATACATTTATTGGCCATTTGTATTTCTTCTTTTGTTAAGAGCCTATTTAGTTCACTTGCCCATTTTTTGATTGGGGTTGTTTGTTTTTTTAGTGGTGAGTTTCTTGAATTCTCTATATATTCTAGATATTAGTCCTCTATCAGAGGAATAGCTGGCAAAAATCTTCTCCCATTCTGTTGGCTCTCTGTTGAGGTTCTTGATAATTTCCTTTGCTGCACAGAAGCTCTTCAGTTTAATAAAACCCCACATATTGATCCTCTTTTTAACTTCTTATGCTTTTGGGGTTTTGTTCAGGAAGTTTTTGCCTGTGCCTATGTGTTGAAGAGTTGGACCTATGCCCTCTTCAAGGAGCTGCAAGGTCTCTGCTCTAATTTCCAGGTCTTTGATCCATCTTGAATTGACTCTTATGCAGGGTGAAAAAGTGGCATTTATTTCCATTTTTCTGCATGTGGTTAACCAGTTTTATAAACACCATTTTTTGAAGAAGCTTTTTTCCAATGTATGTTTTTAGCTCCTTTGTCAAAAATTAATTAGCTGTAAGTGTGCAGATTTGTTTCTGAGTCTTCTATTCTGCTCCATTGGTCTATGTGTCTGCTTTTGTGCCAATACCATGCTGTTTTTATTACTATGGCTCTATGGTATAGTTTGAAGTCAGGTATTGTGATGCCTTCTGCATGGTTCTTGTTGCTGAGAACTACTTTGGCTATTCTGGGTTTTTGGTTGTTCCAAATGAATTTAAGGACTGATTTTTTTATGTCTGTGAAGAATGACCTTGGTAATTGAATGGATATTGCATTGAGTCTGTAGATCACTTTTGGAAGAATGGCCATTTTGATGATATTTATTCTGCTTATCCAAGAGCATGGGAGGTCTTTCCATTTTCTAAGATCTTCTTCAATTTATTTTTTTCAATGTTTTATAATTTTCCTTGTAGAGATCTTTTACATCCTTGGTTAGGTTTATTCCTAAGTATTTTATTGTTTTGGGGAATATCATGAGTGGAAATATTTTCTGGCTTTCTTTTTCAGTGGATTAATGTTTGGCATATAGAAAAGTTTCTGATTGTTTAATATTGATTTTGTATCCAGACACTTTGCTGAATTTGTTGATCAGTTCTATAAGCCTTTTTGTTGAGTTTGTTGGATCTTCTAAGTATAGTATCATGTCATTTGCAAATAGAGATAGTTTCAGTTCTTCTTTTCGTATGTGCACTGCTTTGATTTCCTTCTCTTGCCTTATTGCTCTGGCTAGTGTCTCTAGTACTATATTGAAAAGTAGTGGTGATAGTGGACATCCTTGTCTTGTTCCTGTTTTTAAGAGGAACTCTCATATTTTTCCTTATTCAACATGATGTTGGCTGTGGGTCTATTGTATATTGCCTTTATGATGTTGAGGTATGTTTCTTTTATTCCAATGTTTTTATCATGAATCGGTGTTGGATTTTGTCAAATACTTTTTTGGCGTCTATTGAAATGATCATGTGATTTTTGTCTTTAGTTCTATTTATGTGGTGGATTACATGGATTGTTTGTCATTTGTTGAACCAGCCTTGCATCCCTGGGATGAACCCAACTTGGTCATGGTGTATGATTTTCTTGTTGTGGTTTTGAATGCGTGTTGCTAGTATTTTGTTTAGAAGTTTTGCATCTAAGTTCATCAATGATATAGGCCTATAGTTTTCTTTTCTTGAGCTGTCTTTATTTGGTTTTAGTATTAATGTGATGTTAGCTTCATAGAATGTATTTGGGAGAGTCCCATTTCTTTCTATTTCATGGAATAGATTGAGGAGTATTGGGATTAGTTATTCTATAAAGGTTTTATAAAATTCACCCGGGAAACCATCTGGGCCTGGGCTTTTCTTTGATGGTGGGCTCTTTATTGCTGCTTCAATCTCTTTAGTTGCTATTGGTCGGTTTAAATTTTCTATATCTTCTTGATTCAACTTAGGAAGGTTGCACATATCTAGAAATTTGTCAATTTCTTCTAGGTTTTCCATTTTGTTGGAGTATAGTTTTTCAAAGTAGTTTCTGATAATCCTCTGGATTTCCACTCTGTCAGTGGTAATATCACCTTTTTCATCTCTTAATTTTAATAATTTGGGTTGATTCTCTCTTTCTTTTGGTTAGGTTGGCTAGTGATTTATCTATCTTGTTTATTTTTTCAAGGAACCAGCTTTTGGTTTTGTTGATTTTTTGTATTTTATTATTCTCTACTTCATTGATTTCTGCTCTGATTTTAATTTCCTGTCTTCTACTGGCTTTGAGGTTAGACTGTTCTTGTTTTTCAAGGGCTTTGAGGTGTGTAATTAGATTATTTATTTGGTGATTTTCTGTTCTTCTTATGTGAGCACTCAGTGGTATGAATTTTCCTCTTAATACTGCCTTCAGAGTATCCCAGAGATTTTGATATGTTGTGTCTCTGTTTTCCTTTGTTTCTAGGAATTTCTTAATTTCTCCCCTTATTTCTTCTGTGACCCAGTCCTCATTCAGTAGTGTGGTGTTCAGTCTTCGCGTATTTATGAGGTTTCTCTGGGTCTTCTTATAATTGATTTCTAGTTTCCTTCCATTATGGTCTGAAAAGGTGCAGGGGATTATATCACATTTTTTGAACTTGCTGGTACTCACTTTGTGGCCTAGGATATGGTCTATTTTATTTTATTTTATTTTATTTTTTATGTTTTTATTGGTGCATTGTAGTCTCACATCACAATGAGTATCAGTTTGG